>OY987291.1:11286471-11554980 GCA_963920785.1 Sphagnum contortum
AACGCAACACATGACATTCGAACAAGAGTGGTTTACCACGTATGAGCGCATTTCCCCAAGGAGGGTGTTCATGGGCGATGACACCGTTTTGGAGACCATTGGCAAGGGGAGCATCAAAGCCACAATGCAAGTGGGAGGCCGATTCACACACACAACCATCACCCAAGTTCTTCATGTTCCAAAAATGAAGAATAATCTCATTTCGGTGAGTAAACTCATTTCGGAGGGTTTCAAAGTGGAGTTTGACAAGGATGGTTGTAAGGTCAACGATGCTCGAGGAGTTGTTGTGGCATAAGCACGAAGGGACAAGAACTTGTATCTTCTTAATGTGAAGGTGCGTAAGGACATGGCGCACATTGCAAATTCTTTGGAGGAAAGTGCGATGCTTTGGCATGAAAGACTTGGCCATCTCAACATGGCAAGCCTTAAGGAGTTAGATGCCATGGTGGACGGCATGAATTTGAAGGAAGTGCCCTTCCATCACATTTGTGAAGGATGCGTCAAAGGTAAACATCAAAGAACATCATTTCCCAAGGACGGAGCAACGAGGGCTTCACAACTTTTGGGGATTGTGCACACCGATGTGTGCGGACCAATGAAGACTACGTCGCATGGTGGAGCGCGATACTTTCTCACTTTCATTGACGATTTCTCAAGGAAAACTCATGTCTATCTTTTGAAGGCAAAAGGAGAAGTGTTTGAAAAATTCAAACAATACAAGGCGTTGGTGGAGAACGAAATTGGTCACAAAATCAAAGTGTTACGTTCCGACAACGGAGGAGAATTTTTGTCTAAGAAGTTTGACACATTTCTTGCGGAATGTGGAATTCAACGACAAACAAGTGCCCCCTATTCCCCACAACAAAACGGTGTTGCGGAACGTGCCAATAGAACCATCATGGAATGTGCAAGAAGCATGATTCTTGCACAAGGGTTGGAACTTGCATTTTGGGGCGAAGCGGTGAACACGGCGGTGTACATCAAAAATCGATGTCCAACCAAGGCTCTTGATTCCAAGACCCCTCAAGAAGCGTGGAGTGGTAGGAAACCCGATGTGTCTCATTTGAGAGTTTTTGGTTGTAAAGCCTTTGCACATGTGCCCGATGAGAAGAGGACCAAATTAGAGTCCAAGTCGATGCCTTGTGTGTTTTTAGGATATTACGAAGGCACCAAGGCGTATCGCTTGATGTGTGTGAAAACCAAGAGAATCATCAAAAGTAGAGATGTCGTGTTCATTGAAGGGTCAAAGGAAATAGGTGTTGTACCTCATCTTGAGAAAGAAGAAAATGTAGTTGTGCATGAAGAAGTTGAAGGAGAAGAACCATTAACCTTTAGTCAAGATACACCTTTGAATGAAACAAGGGAAGGTGTGCAAAGTGAGTCCACACCAAGTTCTTCATCGGAAGAAGAATTTGTTGTTTCCAATGATAACCCATGTTGTGAACCTTCACAAGATTCGTCGAGGGAAAGACCTCAAAGGCAACGAAGGGAATGGCCTCGGGATTGGTGGATTGCTACCAAGGAGGTGGAGCGCGCCAACGTTGCATTTTTGGAGGAGCCCCAAAATATTGAAGAAGCATTGACATGTGAAAATTCCAAGGAATGGGAGTGTGCGATGCGAGAAGAATATGATTCCCTCATGACAAACAACACATGGACTTTGGTACCACTTCCCGCCGGTAGGAAACCCATTTCTTGCAAATGGGTGTTCAAAATCAAACAAGGCGCAAATGGGGAGGTGGAACGATACAAGGCTAGATTAGTGGCAAGAGGTTTTACCCAAACCTACGGAGTGGATTAAAACGAAACCTTTGCGCCCGTGGCAAAGTTCACATCTATTCGTTGTATTCTTGCATTGGCGGCCTTGGAAGACATGGAGATCCATCAAATGGACGTGAAAACCGCATTTCTCAATGGCGAGCTTGAAGAGGAGATTTACATGGAGCAACCTCAAAGGTTCGTGCACCAAGGAAGTGAACATCTCGTGTGTAAGCTTCACAAATCCTTGTATGGTTTGAAACAATCTCCAAGGGCATGGAATCAAAAGTTAAATGCGTTTCTCAAAAGCATTGCATTTATGAAGAGTGAGGCGGATCCTAGTGTGTACGTTGCACAAGTGGGAGATGTGAAGTTTTTCATTGTGGTCTATGTGGATGACCTCATTTTGGTGTGCAACGATCAAAACAAACTTTTGCAAGTCAAAGAAGAATTGAGTCAAAAGTTTGAAATGAAGGACCTCGTGGAGTTGCATTTTTTTTTGGGGATGGAGGTGGAAAGGAATCGTGATGAAAGACTTCTACGCATCAACCAAATCAAATACCTCAAGGAAATATTGAAGCGTTTTCAAATGGAAGAATGTAAGCCCATTGGAGTTCCATTGGATCCCAAGGTGAAGTTACAAAGGAATGCAAATGGAAATGATGAATCAAAGGGATTTCCATATCAACAAGCGGTTGGGTCTTTGATGTATGCCATGTTGTGCACACGACCCGACTTGGCATACCCAATAAGCGTGTTGAGTCAACACATGGCGAACCCTAACATGGAGCATTGGATGGCCGTGAAACGAATCTTTCGATATTTGCAAGGTACATTGCAAATGAAATTACAATTTGATGCAACACCATCCAAGGAAGTTCTTGGATATTGCGATGCGGATTGGGGTGGTGATCTTGAAGATAGGAGGTCCACCACAGGGTTTGTTTTCATGATCGGAGGGGGAGCCATTTCTTGGAGTAGCAAACGACAACCTACAATAGCATTGTCCACCACGGAGGCCGAATACATGGCGAACACGCAAGCCACAAAGGAAGCCATATGGATAACAAAGTTGATGATGGATTTAGGATACATGGAGGAGACGAAAATGATGGTGATTCGATGCGACAATCAAGGTGCGATATCATTGACCAAGAATCCCACTCACCATGCACGAACAAAACACATTGATGTACAACATCATTTTGTTCGAGAACGAGTTGAAAATGGAGAAGTTCGATTTGAATATTGTCCAACGGAACACATGGTGGCGGATGTCCTTACCAAGGCATTATCAAAAGAACGACATCATAAGTTGATAAACATGTTCGGATTAGAAACTTCATAGAGTGGGAGTGTTAGAAATACTATTCGTTTCTAATTCCCAATGTTGATGAATGTGTTAAACATTCATCAAAAGGATGAATAGTATTCACATCCTTGTAGTAGTTAGGTTAGGGTTTAGAAGTGGAGACTACTTAGGGTTTGGCGGCGGCTAGGGTGAGGGTTTGGCGGCGGCTAGGGTTAGGGTTTGGCGGCGGCTAGGGTTAGGGTTTGGTGGCGGCTAGGGTTAGGGTTTGGGGGCGGCTAGGGTTAGGGTTTGGTGGCGGCTAGGGTTAGGGTTTGGCGGCGGCTAGGTTAGGGTTAAGTGGCGGCTACTTTAGGGTTAGGAGATAGTATATAATGGAGTAGTTTGGAGTTGTCTTTCATTCTCTCCTTTCATGGTTTTTGAGTGCACATAGAACCTTCAACCTTTGTTAGTTGTTGCAAGCCATAGTTTTGTGATTGCATACAACCTTTGTAATCATCTTGTTAGTTAATACAATTGTTCCATTTCATGAACCTTGAAGCTTTCATTTCTTGCTTGTTTTCAAGTTGTTTCCAATAGCAACTTCTTCAATTGGCAAGGTGGCACTCCCATCAACAAATTTCCAAAGCCCATGTTTGAAAGCATCATGCGCATTTTGAACTTCCAAAGGTGAAAGTTGCCACCATCAAACTTCTCCATGACTTTCAAGGACTCCATTTGAAAAGAAGACATTTTGAACACAAATGCTACAACAAACGCTCTCAAACTTGGAAGTTGAAGTTTTCAACAACTAAAAGAACTCTCTTCTAAACACATTCACTTTGAAACTTGATACTTTGAAAAACAAGTTTTTCACACTTGAAAAACTTACAACGCCTTGAAGAAATCTCTTCCACACCTCCCACTCACTTGGAAAGACTAGTACTCTCTTTGCAACCTTGCAAACTAAAAGCCTTCCCTCAAAAGGATTCTCCCTTTCTATGTTGTACAAGCAAACACTTTCAAAAAACCTAAAAACAAGTTTTCCTAAAATGTTTACAAGAAACTTGAAAAACTTCTCTTACACCTCAAACTTCAATGTTGAAATTTTCAACAACTTGAAGAACTCTCTTCCACACTTTTGAACTTAAACTTGAAACTTAAAGACTTGAAGAACACTCTTCCACATTTAAGAACTTACAACACTTTGAAGAAGTCTCTTCCACACCTCCCACTCACTTGGAAAAGTTGCAAGCTCCTTGTATGCCACCACTTGGAAATGAACTCACACTCACTTTGCAAACTAAAAACCTTGTCTCAAAAGGATTCTCTCCTTTTTTCTGTGCATTACAAGCTCAAAACCTTTCACTACTTCTTGTTCTAACACAATGTCCTTTCTCTTGCTTGGTGTGGGCCCATAACCTATTGAAAACAACTTGAAAACAAGCAAGAAATGAAAGCTTCAAGATTCATGAAATGGAACAATTGTATTAACTAATAAGAAGATTACAAGGTTGTATGCAATCACAAAACTATGGCTTGCAACAACTCACAAAGGTTGAAGGTTCTATGTGCACTCAAAAACCATGAAAGGAGAGAATGAAAGACTACTCAAAACCACTCCATTATATACTAACTTCCAACCCTAAAGTAGCCGCCACTTAACCCTAACCTAGCTGCTGCCTAACCCTAGGCGCCACGAAACCTTAACCCTAGCCGCCACCAAACCCTAACCCTAGTCGCCGCGTAACCCAAGCCGCAACCAAACCCTAACCCTAGCCGCCGCCAAACCCTAAGTAGTCTCCACTTCTAAACCCTAACCTAACTACTACAAGGATGAGAATACTATTCATCCTTTTGATGAATGTTTAACACATTCATCAACATTGGGAATTAGAAACAAATAGTATTTCTAACAACCCTAGCTGCCGCCAAACCCTAAGTAGTTCCCACTCTAAACCCTAACCTAACTACTACAAGGATATGAATACTATTCATCCTTTTGATGAATGTTTCACACATTCATCAACATTGGGAATTAGAAATGAATAATATTTCTAACAGAGAGTTCTTCGAGTTGTTAGAAGTTTCAACCTTAAGGTTTGAGAAAGTGTGGAAGAGAGTTCTTTGTGTTGTTGAAGAATTTCAACATTCAAGTGTTTGAGGGTTTCTTGTAAAAGTTTTGCTTTATGACATATAGCAATTGAGTGAGGTATTCAAACATTAACAAGTTTTTCATCTTGAAATTTTCCCACTTCTAATTCCTTTGAATAGAAAAACATAGAGTGTTTGTTTTAGCATTTGTGAAACCCCAAATGTCATCCTTCCAAATGGAGTCTTTGAAAGTCATGGATAAGTTTAATGGTGGCAACTTTCACCTTTGGAAGTTCAAGATGTGCATGATGCTTTCCAAACATGGGCTTTGGAAATTTGTTGATGGGAGTGCCACCTTGCCAAGTGAAGAAGTTGGAATCGCCGATTACAATGAGAAAGAAATGAAAAAGCATTGCTTTGTGAACATCTCACGAATGCCCAACTTGCACACATTTAATATTGTGACAATGTGAATAGTGCATGGGAAGCTCTTTGCGGTGTGCATGAAGCCAAGACAATCGGCAACAAATTGTTCCTTCGAAGGAGATTCTTCACCATCAAAATGCAAGAAGGGGATGACATGCTTGTGCACATCAACACAGTGAAAGCCCTTGCGGACCAACTACGTTCCATCGAGGTGAACATTACGGATGAAAATGTTTACATGGTACTTCTCTTGAGCCTTCCTCCTTCCTTTGATAACTTAGTCACAAGCTTGGAGTCCATGTCCACCAAAGATGTAGACCTTCAATTCATTATAGCAAGGTTGCTTCACGAAGTGTCCAAAAGAAAAGAATGTGAGAGTTCCGAGACTACCGAATTAGTGAACAAAACCCACAAATCAAACGAGAAGCTTTGTTTCTATTGTAAGAAACCCGGACATTTTGTGAGAAATTATTTGAAGAAGAAAAATGATGAAAAGGAAAAGGCTAATCAAGCTTGTGAAGATCATGAGCAAATGTTTGTTGCCGCATTGAGTGCCAATGATCATACCACGTATGATTGGATTGTGGATTCGGGTGCAACGCAACACATGACATTCGAACAATAATGGTTTACCATGTACGAGCGCATTTCCCCAAGAAAGGTGTTCATGGGCGATCACACCGTTTTGGAGGCCATCAGCAAGGGGAGCATCAAAGCCACAATGCAAGTGGGAGGCAAATTGTCCCACGCAACCATGACCCAAGTTCTTCATGTTCCAAAGATGAAGAATAGTCTCATTTCCGTGAATAAGCTCACTTTGGAAGGTGTCAAAGTTGAGTTTGACAAGGATGGTTGTAAGGTGAATGATGCTCGAGGAGTTGTTGTGACGGAAGCACGAAGGGACAAGAACTTGTACCTTCTAAATGTCAAGGTGCACAAGGACATGGCGCAACTCGCAAATTCTTCGTAAGAAAGTGCGATGCTTTTGTTGAAGATTATGATGTAGATGAAACATAGATAATAGTGTGATAGATATTAGAAACTATGTGGTAGATAGGTGTTGCAAGTAATCAAAGACATAGGTAGAATTGAGATATGTTAGTACCACCAACATGTTAGAATAAGGAGGGAGAGAAATAGTTATCCCAAATGGTTTGTCAATGTGGTGGTATAGGGAAGGGAATAAAGAGCAAGGTTGAAGGAGAGTTGGTGCTCTCTCCAGCATTGTTGACATACTTGTGTGATCTCTGGGTTTTTTGAATGAGCAATCTCTCCTCTGATCCTATTGTTTTCAACAGGTTATGGGCCCACACATGTGAGTTGCATGATTAGAGGTTTGATTGCTTGTATGCATTAGGAGAGATCTTGAGGTTTTGTGCTTGTTGGAGGTGCAAGTTTCAGTTCTGGAGGGTTCTTGGAGGTGCTTTTGGAGCCTTGGAGGAGCTTTGAAGAACTTTGGAGGCCATCTCAAGTTTGGAGGTGAACAAAGGCTGGATTAATGCTCTTTGGAGGTATTTCAACGCATTGGATGTGCATGTGTCCACATTCCAGCATTGTCAGTCTTGATTTGAGTAGGTTGAGTCCATTGTGAGTGTGTAAGGAGAGCACTTGATTCGAGTTCGTTGAGTGCATTGTGAGTGTGTAAGGAGAGCACCTGATTTGAGTTCGTTGAGTGCATAAAGCGGCATTTGACATGTATGAGGTAATTCCAACACGCAACGTGCATATGGGTGATGATAGCATTGTTGAGGCAATTGGAATGGGATCCATCCTCGTGGAAGTGATGGTGAAAGGGCAAACCAGGAGGATCAGAATCAAGGACGTGCTCCATGTCCCAAAATTGCATGCCAACTTGCTTTCGGTGAGCAAAATCTTGTCAAGTGGGTGCAAAGTGCAATTCAACATGAATGAGTGCATTGTGAGGGCAATTGATGGAGAGGTGATTGCAGTAGCACTACGGGAAGGCAACTTGTATCAAATGACCTTCACCAAGCTGTGTGAGATGCATGTGGCCAACCTGGCCCAAACTTCAACAATTGATGGTGCATTGGAGCTTTGCCATCGCCGCCTCCGTCATTTGTGTTGAAGATGTTGAAGATTATGATAAAACATAGATAATGGTGTTGTAGATGTTAGAAACAATCTTGTAAATAAGTGTTGCAAGTAATCAAAGACATAGGTAGATTTGGGATATGTTAGTACCACCAACATGCTAGAATAAGGAGGGAGATATTTATCCCATATGCTTTGTCAATGAGGTGGTACAGGGAAGGGAATAAAGAGCAAGGTTGGAGGAGAGTCGGCTCTCTTACTCCAAGCATTTGTTCACATACTTGTGTATGTTTTATGTGCTTGTGATTGCTCTGATATCACACAATCTCTCTTCTAATCCTAATAACAATCTCTCCTCTAATCTAATCCCAATAATTTGAACATCAAAGGTGTGCATGCGCTCCAAAACATGGTGAGTGGCATGAACCTTGGAAACATGCCCTGCCCTACATCTTCATTTGTTTGTCAAGGATGCATTGAGGGAAAACAACATTGCAAACCATTTCCAAGCGATGGAGGGATGCGTGCCACCAAGCCCTTGGAGATTATGCATTCCGATGTATGCGGCCCCATGAGGACCACATCCTTGGGTGGTGCAAGGTACTTTGTGACCTACATTGATGACTTTTCAAGGAATGTGTGGGTGTACTTGTACAAGTCCAAAGGGGAGTGCTTGGAGAAGTTCAAGGAATTCAAGGCACTTGTGGAAACACAATCAGACCACAAGATCAAGGTGTTTCGGTCGGATAATGGAGGGGAGTACATTTCCAAGGGATTCCAGGGCTTCTTGAAGGCACACGGCATTGAGAAGCAAACCTCCACACCATATAGGCCTTAACAAAATGGAGTGTCAGAACGTGCAAACCGCACCCTTGCGGAGATGGCAAGGAGCATGTTTCATGCTCCAAACCTCAAGAAATCACTTTGGGCGGAAGCGGTGGTGAATGCGGCCTACACTAGAAATCGATGTCCATCAAGAGCATTGCCATCCATCACACTAGAGGAAGCGTGGAGTGGGAGAAAGCCTTGCATTTCACACATGCGTGTGTTTGGATGCATTGCATATGCCATGGTGCCGGATGAAAAGAGGGGTAAGCTTGATGCAAAGGGCACAAAATGCTTGTTTCTTGGGTATTGTGAAGGCACCAAGACATATAGGCTCATGTGTGTGCAATCCAAAAAGATCATCAAGTGTAGGGATGTTGAGTTCATGGAGGATAACACTAGTGTGGGCAATGATTTGGAGATGCATCCAAGTTGGAGAAATGAAACTCCTAATGTGGTGATTGTGGACACATCTTCCAAATCGCCATGTGTGGATGATGATGAGCTCACAAGTGATGTCAAAGAGTATCCAAGCAATCAAGAGGCACCGCCAACCCTGGGGCGTTCATCAACACCTTCATCAACATCTAAAGATGCAAGCACAAATGGTGAACAAGACGGGCAGACCTTGGAGGAGCGTAGGTACCCCTTGAGAGAGCGGCGACCACTTGGAGAATGGTGGAAGAACCACATCCTACCCCAACAAGATGTGGAACATGCTAATGTTGCTTGTCTTGATGATCCACTGAATTTGTGCATTCAGAGGATGCAAGCAAGTGGGAGGCGGCCATGCAAGAGGAATATGCCTCACTCATGGCCAATGGCACGTGGGAGTTGGTCCCAACGCATTGACATGTTCTTCACCCATGAATGTTTTTCTAGGAGCCAAGCTGACCATTCGTTGTATGTGAAGCAAACGGGTGAGTACTTGTTAATAGTGATTACCTATGTGGATGATCTGATCATCTTAGCAAGCAATGTGAACATTTTGAAATGGTTGAAGTCAAGGCTTGAAGATGAATTTGAGATGAGTGATCTTGGAGAGTTGCACTGTGGCCTCGGTGTGGAGTTTGAGAGAGACGCTGCAAATCACACCATAACCATGAGCCAAAAAAAGTACATTGAGGAGGTGCTCAAGCGCTTGAACATGGAGGAGTGCAAGCCCATTGGAACTCCGCTTGATGTGAACTCCAAGTTCTTGAAACTGACCGAAGAAGAGTTTCAAGGCACTCAAGAGGAGATGCAAGGCATTCCATATAAGGCAGGGGTGGGATCATTGATGTATGCCATGGTGGGCACACGACCGGATCTTGCATTCCCGGTGAGCATGGTGAATCAATTCATGTCAAGGGCTGGTCCTTCCCATTGGATGGCGGTGAAACGCATCATGCGGTACTTGAAGGGAACTTTGGACTTGAAATTGTGCCTTTGAGAGAAGGATGTTAGTTTGAGAGGATATTGTGATGCAGATTGGGGTGGAGATGCAAATGAGAGATGTTCCACCACATGGTATGTGTTCTTTGTTGGAGTTGGATCCATCTCATGGAATTGCAAAAGGCAACCTACAATTGCCTTGTCTACCACAGAGGCGGAATACATGGCCACTAGTCAATGCACCAAGGAGGCCATATGGTTGAGGAAGTTGATGGCATATGTGGGACTTGTGCAAGTTGGAGCAACAACCATCATGTGTGACAATCAGGGATGCATTGCATTTGCAAAGAACCCAACCCACCACTCTCGCACAAAGCACATTGACATACAACACCACTTCATTCGAGAGAAGTTGGAGAGTGGAGAAATAGGCCTCAAGTATTGCCCAACTCAAGATATGGTGGTAGATGTGTTGACAAAGGCATTGGCAAAGGAACGGCATCAGAACCTTACAAGAAGCATGGGATTGGGAGTCTTAGATTACTTGCAAAGTGTGGGAGTGTTGAAGATGATGATGTAGATGAAACATAGATAATAGTGTGATAGATATTAGAAACTATGTGGTAGATAAGTGTTGCAAGTATTAGAAATACTATTCGTTTCTAATTCCCAATGTTGATGAATAGGTTAAAACATTCATCAAAAGGATGAATAGTATTCTCATCCTTGTAGTAGTTAGGTTAGGGTTTAGAAGTGGAAACTACTTAGGGTTTGGCGGCGGCTAGGGTTAGGGTTTGGTTGTGGCTTGGGTTAGGCAGCGGCTAGGGTTAGGGTTTGGTGGCGGCTAGGGTTAGGCGGCGGCTAGGTTAGGGTTAAGTGGCGGCTACTTTAGGGTTAGAAGTTAGTATATAATGGAGTGGTTTTGAGTAGTCTTTCATTCTCTCCTTTCATGGTTTTTGAGTGCACATAGAACCTTCAACCTTTGTTAGTTGTTGCAAGCCATAGTTTTGTGATTGCATACAACCTTTGTAATCTTCTTGTTAGTTCATACAGTTGTTCCATTTCATGAATCTTGAAGCTTTCATTTCTTGCTTGTTTTCAAGTTGTTTTTAATAGGTTATGGGCCCACACCAAGCAAGAGAAAGGACATTGTGTTAGAACAAGAAGTAGTGAAAGGTTTTGAGCTTGT
This sequence comes from Sphagnum contortum, assembly GCA_963920785.1. Lineage (NCBI taxonomy): Eukaryota > Viridiplantae > Streptophyta > Sphagnopsida > Sphagnales > Sphagnaceae > Sphagnum > Sphagnum contortum. Next base: position 11,297,478 of record OY987291.1, read on the forward strand.
ATTGCATAGAAAAAAGGAGAGAATCCTTTTGAGACAAGGTTTTTAGTTTGCAAAGTGAGTGCGAGTTCATTTCCAAGTGGTGGCATACAAGGAGCTTGCAACTTTTCCAAGTGAGTAGGAGGTGTGGAAGAGACTTCTTCAAAGTGTTGTAAGTTCTTAAGTGTGAAAGAGTGTTCTTCACGTCTTTAAGTTCAAGTTTTAAGTTCAAAAGTGTGAAAGAGAGTTCTTCAAGTTTTTGAGGTTTTTCAACGTTGAAGTTTGAGAAAGTGTGTGGAAGAGAGTTCTTCGAGTTGTTGAGAGTTTCACCATTGAAGTTTGAGGTGTAAGAGAAGTTTTTCAAGTTTCTTGTAAAGGTTGTTTTTAAGTTTTTGAAAGTGTTTGCTTGTACAACATAGATAGGGAGAATCCTTTTGAGGGAAGGCTTTTAGTTTGCAAGGTTGCAAAGAGAGTAATAGTCTTTCCAAGTGAGTGGGAGGTGTGGAAAAGATTTCTTCAAGGTGTTTTAAGTTTTTCAAGTGTGAGAAACTTGGTTTTTGAAAGTATCAAGTTTCAAAGTGAAAGTGTTTGGAAGAGAGTTCTTTTACTTGTTGAAAACTTCAACTTTCAAGTTTGAGAGTGTTTGTTGTAGCATTTGCGTTCAAAATGTCTTCTTTTCAAATGGAGTCCTTGAAAGTCATGGAGAAGTTTGATGGTGGCAACTTTCACCTTTGGAAGTTCAAGATGCGCATGATGCTTTCTAAACACGGGCTTTGGAAGTTTGTTGATGGGAGTGCAACAATTCCCCATGATGAAGATCAAATCACGGATTATAACGAAAAGGCGACCAAGGCATTTGCACTACTTTGTGAACATCTCAACGATGCACAACTTGTTAGAAGTACTATTCGTTTCTAATTCCCAACATTGATGAATGTGTTAAACATTCATCAAAAGGATGAATAATATTCACATCCATATAGTAGTTAGGTTAGGTTGAATAGTGGTGGCTAGGGTTAAGGTTTGGTGGCGGCTAGGGTTAGGGTTTTGGTGGCGGCTAGGGTTAGGGTTTGGTGGCAGCTAGGGTTAGGCGGCGACTAGGGTTAGGGTTAAGTGGCGGCTACTTTAGGGTTAGGAGATAGTATATATTGGAGTAGTTTTGAGTGGTCTTTCATTCCTTCCTTTCATGGTTTTTTGAGTGCACATAGAACCTTCATGCTTTGTTAGTTGTTGCAAGCCATAGTTTTGTGATTGCATCATTTGAAAGTATACAACCTTTGTATTGTTCTTGTAAGTTAATACAATTGTTCCATTTAATGAACCTTGAGTGTTCCATTTCTTGCTTGTTTTCAAGTTCTTTCCAATACAACTTGCACACATTCAATATTGCGAAAATGTCAAAAGCGCTTGGGAAACACTTTGCGGTGTCCACGAAGCCAAGACCATCGGAAACAAGTTGTTTCTTTGAAGGAGGTTCTTCACCATCAAAATGCAAGAAGGGGAGGACTTGCTTGCGCACATCAACATGGTGAAGGCGCTTGCGGATCAATTACGTTCCATTGAGGTGAACATTGAAGATGAGGACGTCTACATGGTACTTCTCATGAGCCTTCCCCCATCTTTTGATAACTTGGTCATGAGTTTGGAGTCCATGTCAACCAAGGATGTTGATCTTCAATTCATCGTCGCTCGATTGCTTCACGACGTTTCTAAAAGAAAAGAAAGTGAAAGTAAAGAGAATGCCGCATTGCTTAACAAAACCCATAAGGCAAATGAAAAGCTTTGCTTTTATTGTAAAAAACCCAGACACTTTGTGAGAAATTGTTTGAAGAAGAAGAGCGATGAGAAAGAAAAAGCAAACCAAGCTTGTGATGATCAAGAACAAATGTTTGTTACCGCCTTGAGTGCTAATGATCATGCGAGAAACGATTGGATCATCGATTCGGGCGCAATGCAACACATGACCTTCAAACGAGAGTGGTTCACCAGTTACGAATCCATTGTTGCACGAAAGGTGTACATGGGAGATGACACCATTTTGGAGGCCATTGGCAAAGGGAGCATCAAGGCCACAATGCAAGTTGGAGGTAAAATGTTGCTTACAACCATCACACAAGTTCTTCATGTTCCCAAAATGAAGAATAGTCTCATTTCGGTTAGCAAACTCATTTCGGAGGGCTTGAAAGTGGAGTTTGACAAGGATGGTTGTAAGGTCAACAATGTCCATGGAACCGTTGTGGCGCAAGCACGAAGGGAGAAGAACTTGTATCTTCTCAACGTCAATGTTCGAAAGGAGAGTGCGAATGTGGCAAAGTCTTCGAATGAAGGAGCTACGCTTTGGCACCAAAGACTTGGCCACCTCAACATGGCGAGTCTTAAGAAGTTGGAGACTATGGTCAATGGCATGAACTTGAAAGAAGTGCCATTGCATCATGTGTGTGAAGCTTGCATTGAAGGCAAACACCAAAGGACATCTTTTCCTAAAGATGAAGCAAGTAGGGCTTCCAAGCTTTTGGAACTAGTGCATAGCGATGTGTGAGGACTGATGAAGACCACATCTCGTGGTGGAGCACGGTACTTTGTCACCTTCATCGACGATTTTTCGAGAAAAACTCATGTTTACCTTTTGAAAGTGTAAGGAGAAGTGTTCGACAAATTCAAGGCATACAAGGCCTTAGTGGAGAATCAAACCGGCATGAAGATCAAAATCTTGCATTCCGACATCGGAGGAGAATTTGTGTCCAAAAAGTTTGATGACTTTTTGCATGAATGTGGTGTTGAAAACAATAGGATCAGAGGAGAGATTGCTCATTCAAAAAACCCAGAGATCACACAAGTATGTGAACAATGCTTAGAGAGAGAGCACCAATTCTCCTCCAACCTTGCTCTTTATTCCCTTCCCTGTACCACCACATTGACAAACCATATGGGATAACTATTTCTCTCCCTCCTTATTCTAACATGTTGGTGGTACTAACATATCTCAAATCTACCTATGTCTTTGATTACTTGCAACACCTATCTACCACATAGTTTCTAATATCTATCACACTATTATCTATGTTTCATCTACATCATAATCTTCAATGTTGCCATCCATCACACCAGAGGAAGCGTGGAGTGGGAGAAAGCCTTGCATTTCACACATGCGTGTGTTTGGATGCATTGCTTATGCCATGGTGCCGGATGAGAAGAGGGGTAAGCTTGATGCAAAGGGCACAAAATGCTTGTTTCTTGGGTATTGTGAAGGCACCAAGGCATATAGGCTCATGTGTGTGCAATCCAAGAAGATCATCAAGTGTAGGGATGTTGAGTTCATGGAGGATAGTACTAGTATAGGCAATGATTTGGAGATGCATCCAAGTGGGAGAAATGAGATCCCTAATGTGGAGATTATGGACACATCTTCCAAATCGCCCTGTGTGGATGATGATGAGCTCACAAGTGATGTCAAAGAGTATCCAAGCAATCAAGAGGCACCGCCAACCTTGGGGCGTTCATCAACACCTTCATCACCATCTAAAGATGCAAGCACAAATGGTGAACAAGAGGGGCAGACCTTGGAGGAGCGTAGGTACCCCTTGAGGGAGCGGCGACCGCTTGGAGAATGGTGGAAGAACCACATTTTACCCCAACAAGATGTGGAACATGCTAATGTTGCTTGTCTTGATGATCCATTGAATTTGTGCGATGCAATGCATTTGGAGGATGCAAGCAAGTGGGAGGAAGCCATGCAAGAGGAATATGCCTCACTCTTGGCAAAGGCATTGGCAAAGGAGCAGCATTAGAACCTTACAAGAAGCATGGGATTGGGAGTCTTAGATTACTTGCAAAGTGGGAGTGTTGAAGATTATGATTTAGATGGAACATAGTTTATGGTGTGATAGATATTAGAAACTATGTTTTAGATTAGTGTTGCAAGTAATCAAAGACATAGGTAGATTTGGGATAAGTTAGTACCACCAACATGTTAGAATAAGGAAGGAGTGAAATAGTTATCCCATATGGTTTGTCAATGTGGTGGTACTGTTGAAGATTATGATAAAACATAGATAATGGTGTTGTAGATGTTAGAAATAATCTTGTAGATAAGTGTTGCAAATAATCTAAGACATAGGTAGATTTGGGATATGTTAGTACCACCAACATGTTAGAATAAGGAGGAAGATATTTATCCCATATGCTTTGTCAATGAGGTGGTACAGGGAAGGGAATAAAGAGCAAAGTTGGAGGAGAGTTGGCTCTCTTACTCCAAGCATTTGTTCACATACTTGTGTATGTTTTATGTGCTTGTGATTGCTCTGATATCACACAATCTCTCTTCTAATCCTAATAACAATCTCTCCTCTAATCTAATCCCAATAGGTTATGGGCCCACACATGCAAATTGCATCATTAGAGGTTTGATTGCTTGTGTGCATTGAGAGAAAGATCTTGAGGGTTTGTGTGTGTTGGAGGTGCAAGTTTGCACTGGTTGAAGCGCTTTTGGAGCCTTGGAGGAGTTTTAAAGAGCTTTGGAGGAGCTTTGAGGATTTAGAGCCCATTTGGAGCTTGGAGGTGCACAAGTCCTGGGTTGGTGCTCTTTGGAGGTATTTCGAAGCATTGGATGTGCAATCCACTATTGTAAGTCTTGATTGAGTTACTAAGGTGTATTTGTGCACATTCGATTCATAGAGCACTTGATTTGAGTTGGTTAAGTGCATTCTGAGTGTGTAAGGAGGCATTGATGCAAGAGTTGCTAGAGTGCATTTTGAGTGTGGAAGGAGGCATTGATGCAAGAGTTGCTTGAATGCATTTTGAATGTGTAAGGAAGCATTGATGCAAGAGTTGGTTAAGTGCATTCTGAGTGTGTAAGGAGGCATTGATGCAAGAGTTGCTTGAATGCATTTTGAGTCTATAAGGATGCATTGATGCAAGAGTTGGTTGAGTACATTCTGAACGTGTAAGGAGGCATTAATGCAAAAGTTGCTAGAGTGCATTCTGAGTGTGTAAGGAAGCATTGGTGCAAGAGTTTGTTGAGTGCATTCTGAGTGTGTAAGGAAGCATTGATGCAAGAGTTGGTGGAGTGCATTCGAAGTGTGTAAGGAGGCATTGATGCAAGTGGGAGCCATTAAGGGCTGAGTTTTGTCATTGGAGGTGAATTGGTGCACAATTGAGCCATCTAGGGGTTGGAGTGTGTTTATGAGAGTGCATTGAAGCAAATTACATATAAGAGTGTTCATTAAGCACTAATTAGCATCTGGTTGAGCACATAAGTGGGTAGAGAGGTCAGATTTGAATGCAAAATGGCATCATTTGAGGGAGAGAGCGCTAGAGTCATTGACAAGTTCAATGGGGAGAACTTTAGCCTCTGGAAGTTCAAAATGGAGATGGTGTTGGCCTCCATGGACCTTTGGGAGATTGTTGACGGATCTGAGGATGCTCCACCATCCGATGCGGACCCCAAAATCATCAAGGGGTACCAAAGGCGTGTGAAGAAGGCCATGTCTATCATTGGCATCAACTTGGTGGATAGTCAACTTCACCACATCAAGAGGTGTAAGGGACCAGGGGAGGCATGGAGGACACTTTGTAACATCCACGAGACAAGGAGCTTGTCCAACATCCTCTTCATTCGCCGCAAGTTCTTCACATGTAAGATGCAAGAGGGAGAGGACCTTCTAGACCACATCAACAAGGTAAAGGCCCTTGCTGATCAACTTGCTTGCTTGGAGGTGCCCGTGAGGGATGAGGATGTTGTGATGACCTTGCTTGAGAGCTTGCCACCCTCCTACGAGTACCTAATCACCGCCTTGGAGACTCTGCCCATGAAAGACCTCACGATGAAGTTTGTGACCGCACGATTGATGCATGAAGTGTCCAAGAGGAGGGAGAAGGAGTCGCAAGGTGATGATGCGGCAATGGTGTCAATGCAAGGAAAAGGAGGCATCACATCTACACGCAAAGAGACCAGGACATGCTACTATTGTGGTAAACCAGGCCACATTGCACGATTTTGCTTCAAGGCCAAGAACAACAACAAGGAGAAGGAGAATGCCAACAAAGCCAAGGACGATGATGACTATGCCTTTGCAACAAAAGATGGAGACCATTGCAAAGCCATATGCAAGTGGATCATGGACTCGGGAGCCACCAACCATATGACCCCTCATAAAGCCGCATTTGACATGTATGAGGTAATTCCAAAACGCAATGTGATCATGAGTGATGATAGCATTGTTGAAGCAATTGGAATGGGATCCATCCTTGTGGAAGTGATGGTGAAAGGGCAAACCAAGAGGGTCAGAATCAAGGATGTGCTCCATGTGCCCAAATTGCATGCCAACTTACTTTCGGTGAGCAAAATCTTGTCAAGTGGGTGCAAAGTGCAATTCAACATGAATGAGTGCATTGTGAGGGCATTTGATGGAGAGGTGATTGCAATAGCCTTACGCAATGGCAACTTGTATGAAGTGACCTTCAACAAGGCATATAGGCTCATGTGTTTGCAATCCAAGAAGATGATCAAGTGTAGGGATGTTGATCTCATGGAAGATAGCACTAGTGTGGGCACTGATTTGGAGATGCGTCCAAGTGGGAGAAATGAGACCCCTAATGTGATGATTGTGAACACATCTTCCAAAACACCCTATGTGGATGATGATGCCGAAAAGGATCCAAGCAATGAAGAGGCAACACCAAACCCAGGTTGTTCATCAACACCTTCAAAACCATCTAAAGATGCAAGCACAAGTAGTGAACATGAGGGGCGGCCCGGGGAAGAGCGTAGGTACCCCTTGAGGGAGCGGCGACCGCTTGGAGATTGGTGGAAGAACCACATCTTATCCAAACAAGATGTGGAACGTGCTAATGTTGCTTGTTTTGATGATCCATTGAATTTGTGTGATGCAATGCATTCGGAGGATGCAAGCAAGTGGGAGGCACCCATGCAAGATGGCAAGGAGCACCTCGTGTGTAAGTTGAAGAAGTCCTATTACGGGCTCAAGCAATGTACAAGAAGCATGGGATTGCGAGTCTTAGATTACTTGCAAAGTGGGAGTGTTGAAGATTATGATAAAACATAGATAATGGTGTTGTAGATGTTAGAAATAATCTTGTAGATAAGTGTTGCAAATAATCTAAGACATAGGTAGATTTGGGATATGTTAGTACCACCAACATGTTAGAATAAGGAGGAAGATATTTATCCCATATGCTTTGTCAATGAGGTGGTACAGGGAAGGGAATAAAGAGCAAGGTTGGAGAAGAGTTGGCTCTCTTACTCCAAGCATTTGTTCACATACTTGTGTATGTTTTATGTGCTTGTGATTGCTCTGATATCACACAATCTCTCTTCTAATCCTAATAACAATCTCTCCTCTAATCTAATCCCAATACACATTGCTTGCTAAAATGATCAAATCATCCACATACATGATCACTATCAACAAGTACTCACCCATTTGCTTCATGTACAAAGAATGGTCCGCTTGGCTCCTAGAAAAGCCTTCATGGGTAAAGAACATGTCAATGCTTGGCTCCTAGAAATGCCTTCGTGGGTGAAGAACATGTCAATGTTTGGCTCCTAGAAAAGCCTTCGTGGGTGAAGAACATATCAATGCTTGGCTCCTAGAAAAGCCTTCAACGGTGAAGAACATGTCAATGCGCTGGTACCATGCTCTTGGTGATTACAAGGACTTCTTTAACTTACACACGAGGTGCTCCTTGCCATCTTGCATGAATCCTTGTGGTTAGTCCATGTAGATGTCCTCCTCTAATTCCCCATTCAAGAATGTGGTCTTCACGTCCATTTGGTGCATCTCCAAGTCCATGGCGGCTCCAATTACAAGCATGCATCCTATGGTGGTGAACTTGGCCACCGGGGCAAATGTATCATTGAAGTACACACCTTCAACTTGAGAGTACCCCTTGGCCATCAACCTTGCCTTGTGCCTCACGATATGGCGCAATGCATCCCTTTTTGTGCGAAACACCCACTTGCATCCCACACTCTTGCGATCCTTTGGAAGAGGGACCAACTCCCACTTACCATTGGCCATGAGTGAGCCATACTCCTCTTGCATGGCCGCCTCCCACTTGCTTGCATCCTCCGAACGCATTGCATCACACAAATTTAATGGATCATCAAGACAAGCAACATTAGCACGTTCCACATCTTATTGGGGTAGGATGTGGTTCTTCCACCATTCTCCAAGCGGTCGCCGCTCCCTCAAGGGGTACATACGCTCCTCCGTGGGCTGCATCTCTTGTTCACCACTTGCATCTTTAAATGGTGTTGAAGGTGTTGATGAACTCCCTAGGGTTGACGGTGCCTCTTGATTCCTTGGATCCTTTTTGGCATGACTTGCACCCTCATCATCATCCACAAAGGGCGATTTGGAAGATGTGTCCACAATCACCACATTAGGGGTCTCATTTCTCCCACTTGGACACATCTCCAAATCATTGCCGACACTAATGTTATCCTCAATGAACTCAACATCCCTACACTTGATGATCTTCTTGGATTGCACACACATGACCCTATATGCCTTGTTGCCTTCACAATACCTAAGAAACAAGCATTTTGTGCCCTTTGCATCAAGCTTACCCCTCTTCTCTATTAGAAATACTATTCGTTTCTAATTCCCAATGTTGATGAATGTGTGAAACATTCATCAAAAGAATGAATAGTATTCATATCCTTATAGTAGTTAGGTTAGGGTTTAGAAGTGGAGACTACTTAGGGTTTGGCGACGGCTAGGGTTAGGGTCTGGTGGCAGCTAGGGTTAGGCGGCAGCTAGGGTTAGGGTTTGGCGGCAGCTAGGTTAGGGTTAAGTGGCGGCTACTTTAGGGTTAGGTGATAGTATATAATGGAGTGGTTTTGAGTTTTCTTTCATTCTCTCCTTTCATGGTTTTTGAGTGCACATAGAACCTTCAACCTTTGTTAGTTGTTGCAAGCCATAGTTTTGTGATTGTAGCATTTGAAGCATACAACCTTTTGTAATCTTCTTGTTTGTTTGTTAGTTAATATAATTGTTCCATTTCATGAACCTTGAAGCTTTCATTTCTTGCTTGTTTTCAAGTTGTTTCCAAATATTCTCATTGGGCACCATGGCATACGCAATGCATCCAAACACACGCATGTGTGAAATGCAAGGCTTTCTCCCACTCCATGCTTCCTCGGGTGTGATGGAGGGCAACGCCCTTGATGGACATCGATTCCTTGTGTACGCTGCATTCACCACCGCTTCCGCCCAAAATGACTTGTTGAGGTTTTTATTGGAAACAACTTGAAAACAAGCAAGAAATGAAAGCTTCAAGGTTCATGAAATGGAACAATTGTATTAACTAACAAGATGATTACAAAGGTTGTATGCAATCACAAAACTATGGCTTGCAACAACTAACAAAGGTTGAAGGTTCTATGTGCACTCAAAAACCATGAAAGGAGAGAATGAAACACAACTCCAAACTACTCCATTATATACTATCTCCTAACCCTAAAGTAGCCGCCACTTAACCCTAACCTAGCCGTCGCCAACCCTAACCCTAGCCGTCGCCTAACCCTAGCCGCCACCAAACCCTAACCCTAGCCGCCACCAAACCCTAAGTAGTCTCCACTTCTAAACCCTAACCTAACTGTTGAAGATTATGATAAAACATAGATAATGGTGGTGTAGATGTTAGAAACAATCTTGTAAATAAGTGTTGCAAGTAATCAAAGACATAGGTAGATTTGGGATATGTTAGTACCACCAACATGCTAGAATAAGGGGGAAGAGATTTATCCCATATGCTTTGTCAATGTGGTGGTACATGGAAGGGAATAAAGAGCAAAGTTGGAGGAGAGTTGGCTCTCTTACTCCAAGCATTTGTTCACATACTTGTGTATGTTTTATGTGCTTGTGATTGCTCTGATATCACACAATCTCTCTTCTAATCCTAATAACAATCTCTCCTCTAATCTAATCCCAATAGGTTATGGGCCCACACATGCAAATTGCATCATTAGAGGTTTGATTGCTTGTGTGCATTGAGAGAGAGATCTTGAGGGTTTGTGTGTGTTGGAGGTGCAAGTTTGCACTGGTTGAAGCGCTTTTGGAGCCTTGGAGGAGTTTTGAAGAGCTTTGGAGGAGTCTTGAGGTTTTGGAGGCCATTTGGAATTTGGAGATGCACAAGTCCTAGATTGGTGCTCTTTGGAAGTGCAAGTTTGCACTGTTGGAAGCGCTTTTGGAGCCTTGGAGGAGTTTTAAAGAGCTTTGGAGGAGCTTTGAGGATTTAGAGCCCATTTGGAGCTTGGAGGTGCACAAGTCCTGGGTTGGTGCTCTTTGGAGGTATTTCGAAGCATTGGATGTGCAATCCACTATTGTAAGTCTTGATTGAGTTACTAAGGTGTATTTGTGCACATTCGATTCATAGAGCACTTGATTTGAGTTGGTTAAGTGCATTCTGAGTGTGTAAGGAGGCATTGATGCAAGAGTTGCTAGAGTGCATTTTGAGTGTGGAAGGAGGCATTGATGCAAGAGTTGCTTGAATGCATTTTGAATGTGTAAGGAAGCATTGATGCAAGAGTTGGTTAAGTGCATTCTGAGTGTGTAAGGAGGCATTGATGCAAGAGTTGCTAGAGTGCATTTTGAGTGTGGAAGAAGGCATTGATGCAAGAGTTGCTTGAATGCATTTTGAGTCTATAAGGACGCATTGATGCAAGAGTTGGTTGAGTACATTCTGAACGTGTAAGGAGGCATTAATGCAAAAGTTGCTAGAGTGCATTCTGAGTGTGTAAGGAAGCATTGATGCAAGAGTTTGTTGAGTGCATTCTGAGTGTGTAAGGAAGCATTGATGCAAGAGTTGGTGGAGTGCATTCGAAGTGTGTAAGGAGGCATTGATGCAAGTGGGAGCCATTAAGGGCTGAGTTTTGTCATTGGAGGTGAATTGGTGCACAATTGAGCCATCTAGGGGCTGGAGTGTGTTTATGAGAGTGCATTGAAGCAAATTACATATAAGAGTGTTCATTAAGCACTAATTAGCTTTTGGTTGAGCACATAAGTGGGTAGAGAGGTCAGATTTGAATGCAAAATGGCATCATTTGAGGGAGAGAGCGCTAGAGTCATTGACAAGTTCAATGGGGAGAACTTTAGCCTCTGGAAGTTCAAAATGGAGATGGTGTTGGCCTCCATGGACCTTTGGGAGATTGTTGACGGATCTGAGGATGCTCCACCATCCGATGCGGACCCCAAAATCATCAAGGGGTACCAAAGGCGTGTGAAGAAGGCCATGTCTATCATTGGCATCAACTTGGTGGATAGTCAACTTCACCACATCAAGAGGTGTAAGGGACCAGGGGAGGCATGGAGGACACTTTGTAACATCCACGAGACAAGGAGCTTGTCCAACATCCTCTTCATTCGCCGCAAGTTCTTCACATGTAAGATGCAAGAGGGAGAGGACCTTCTAGACCACATCAACAAGGTAAAGGCCCTTGCTGATCAACTTGCTTGCTTGGAGGTGCCCGTGAGGGATGAGGATGTTGTGATGACCTTGCTTGAGAGCTTGCCACCCTCCTACGAGTACCTAATCACCGCCTTGGAGACTCTGCCCATGAAAGACCTCACGATGGAGTTTGTGACCGCACGATTGATGCATGAAGTGTCCAAGAGGAGGGAGAAGGAGTCGCAAGGTGATGATGCGGCAATGGTGTCAATGCAAGGAAAAGGAGGCATCACATCTACACGCAAAGAGACCAGGACATGCTACTATTGTGGTAAACCAGGCCACATTGCACGATTTTGCTGCAAGGCCAAGAATACCAACAAGGAGAAGGAGAATGCCAACAAAGCCAAGGACGATGATGACTATGCCTTTGCAACAAAAGATGGAGACCATTGCAAGGCCGTATGCAAGTGGATCATGGACTCGGGAGCCACCAACCATATGACCCCTCATAAAGCCGCATTTGACATGTATGAGGTAATTCCAAAACGCAATGTGCATATGGGTGATGATAGCATTGTTGAAGCAATTGGAATGGGATCCATCCTTGTGGAAGTGATGGTGAAAGGGCAAACCAAGAGGGTCAGAATCAAGGATGTGCTCCATGTGCCCAAATTGCATGCCAACTTGCTTTCGGTGAGCAAAATCTTGTCAAGTGGGTGCAAAGTGGAATTCAACATGAATGAGTGCATTGTGAGGGCATTTGATGGAGAGGTGATTGCAATAGCACTACGGGATGGCAACTTGTATGAAGTGACCTTCACCAAGGCATATAGGCTCATGTGTTTGCAATCCAAGAAGATCATCGAGTGTAGGGAAGTTGATTTCATGGAAGATAGCACTAGTATGGGCAGTGATTTCGAGATGCGTCCAAGTGGGAGAAATGAGACCCCTAATGTGGTGATTGTGGACACATCTTCCAAATCGCCCTATGTGGATGATGATGCCGAAAAGGGTCCAAGCAATATAGAGGCAACACCAAACCCAGGTTGTTCATCAACACCTTCAAAACCATCTAAAGATGTAAGCACAAGTGGTGAGCACGAAGGGCATCCCTGGGAAGAGCGTAGGTACCCCTTGAGGGAGCGACGACCGCTTGGAGGTTGGTGGAAGAACCACATCTTACCCAAACAAGATGTGGAACGTGCTAATGTTGCTTGTTTTGATGATCCATTGAATTTGTGTGATGCAATGCATTTGGAGGATGCAAGCAAGTGGGAGGCACCCATGCAAGATGGCAAGGAGCACCTCGTGTGTAAGTTGAAGAAGTCCTATTACGGGCTCAAGCAATGTACAAGAAGCATGGGATTAGGAGTCTTAGATTACTTGCAAAGTGGGAGTGTTGAAGATTATGATAAAACATAGATAATGGTGTTGTAGATGTTAGAAACAATCTTGTAAATAAGTGTTGCAAGTAATCAAAGACATAGGTAGATTTGGGATATGTTAGTACCACCAACATGCTAGAATAAGGGGGAAGAGATTTATCCCATATGCTTTGTCAATGTGGTGGTACATGGAAGGGAATAAAGAGCAAAGTTGGAGGAGAGTTGGCTCTCTTACTCCAAGCATTTGTTCACATACTTGTGTATGTTTTATGTGCTTGTGATTGCTCTGATATCACACAATCTCTCTTCTAATCCTAATAACAATCTCTCCTCTAATCTAATCCCAATACTAACTACTACAAGGATGTGAATACTATTCATCCTTTTGATGAATGTTTAACACATTCATCAACATTGGGAATTAGAAACGAATAGTATTTCTAACACTCCCACTCTATGAAGTTTCTAATCCGAACATGTTTATCAACTTATGATGTCGTTCTTTTGATAATGCCTTGGTAAGGACATCCGCCACCATGTGTTCCGTTGGACAATATTCAAATCGAATTTCTCCATTTTCAACTCGTTCTCGAACAAAATGATGTTGTACATCAATGTGTTTTGTTCGTGCATGGTGAGTGGGATTCTTGGTCAATGATATCGCACCTTGATTGTCGCATCGAATCACCATCATTTTCTTCTCCTCCATGTATCCTAAATCCATCATCAACTTTGTTATCCATATGGCTTCCTTTGTGGCTTGCGTGTTCGCCATGTATTCGGCCTCCGTGGTGGACAATGCTATTGTAGGTTGTTGTTTGCTACTCCAAGAAATGGCTCCCCCTCCGATCATGAAAACAAACCCCGTGGTGGACCTCCTATCTTCAAGATCACCACCCCAATCCGCATCGCAATATCCAAGAACTTCCTTGGATGGTGTTGCATCAAATTGTAATTTCATTTGCAATGTACCTTGCAAATATCGAAAGATTCGTTTCACGGCCATCCAATGCTCCATGTTAGGGTTCGCCATGTGTTGACTCAACACGCTTATTGGGTATGCCAAGTCGGGTCGTGTGCACAACATGGCATACATCAAAGACCCAACCGCTTGTTGATATGGAAATCCCTTTGATTCCTCATTTCCACTCCCATTCCTTTGTAACTTCACCTTGGGATCCAATGGAACTCCAATAGGCTTACATTCTTCCATTCGAAAACGCTTCAATATTTCCTTGAGGTATTTGATTGGTTGATGCGTAGAAGTCTTTCAGCACGATTCCTTTCCACCTCCATCCCCAAAAAGAAATGCAACTCCCCGAGGTCCTTCATTTCAAACTTTTGACTCAATTCTTCTTTGACTTGCAAAAGTTTGTTTGGATCGTTGCACACCAAAATGAGGTCATCCACATAGACCACAATGAAAAACTTCACATCTCCCACTTGTGCAACGTACACACTAGGATCCGCCTCACTCTTCATAAATGCAATGCTTTTGAGAAACGCATCTAACTTTTGATTCCATGCCCTTGGAGATTATTTCAAACCATACAAGGATTTGTGAAGCTTACACACGAGATGTTCACTTCCTTGGTGCACAAACCCTTGAGGTTGCTCCATGTAAATCTCCTTTTCAAGCTCGCCATTGAGAAATGCGGTTTTCACGTCCATTTGATGGATCTCCATGTCTTCCAAGGCCGCCAATGCAAGAATACAACGAATAGATGTGAACTTTGCCACGGGCGCAAAGGTTTCGTTGTAATCCACTTCGTAGGTTTGGGTAAAACCTCTTGCCACTAATCTAGCCTTGTATCGTTCCACCTCCCCATTTGCGCCTTGTTTGATTTTGAACACCCATTTGCAAGAAACGGGTTTCCTACCGGCGGGAAGTGGTACCAAAGTCCATGTGTTGTTTGTCATGAGGGAATCATATTCTTCTCGCATCGCACATTCCCACTCCTTGGAATTTTCACATGTCAATGCTTCTTCAATATTTTGGGGCTCCTCCAAAAATGCAACGGTGGCGCGTTCCACCTCCTTGGTAGCAATCCACCAATCGCGAGGCCATTCCCTTCGTTGCCTTTGAGGTCTTTCCCTCGGCGAATCTTGTGAAGGTTCACAACATGGGTTATCATTGGAAACAACAAATTCTTCTTCCGATGAAGAACTTGGTGTGGACTCACTTTGCACACCTTCCCTTGTTTCATTCAAAGGTGTATCTTGACTAAAGGTTAATGGTTCTTCTCCTTCAACTTCTTCATGCACAACTACATTTTCTTCTTTCTCAAGATGAGGTACAACACCTATTTCCTTTGACCCTTCAATGAACACGACATCTCTACTTTTGATGATTCTCTTGGTTTTCACACACATCAAGCGATACGCCTTGGTGCCTTCGTAATATCCTAAAAACACACAAGGCATCGACTTGGACTCTAATTTGGTCCTCTTCTCATCGGGCACATGTGCAAAGGCTTTACAACCAAAAACTCTCAAATGAGACACATCGGGTTTCCTACCACTCCACGCTTCTTGAGGGGTCTTGGAATCAAGAGCCTTGGTTGGACATCGATTTTTGATGTACACCGCCGTGTTCACCGCTTCGCCCCAAAATGCAAGTTCCAACCCTTGTGCAAGAATCATGCTTCTTGCACATTCCATGATGGTTCTATTGGCACGTTCCGCAACACCGTTTTGTTGTGGGGAATAGGGGGCACTTGTTTGTCGTTGAATTCCACATTCCGCAAGAAATGTGTCAAACTTCTTAGACACAAATTCTCCTTCGTTGTCGGAACGTAACACTTTGATTTTGTGACCAATTTCGTTCTCCACCAACGCCTTGTATTGTTTGAATTTTTCAAACGCTTCTCCTTTTGCCTTCAAAAGATAGACATGAGTTTTCCTTGAGAAATCGTCAATGAAAGTGAGAAAATATCGCGCTCCACCATGCGACGTAGTCTTCATTGGTCCGCACACATCGGTGTGCACAATCTCCAAAAGTTGTGAAGCCCTCGTTGCTCCGTCCTTGGGAAATGATGTTCTTTGATGTTTGCCTTTGACGCATCCTTCACAAATGTGATGGAAGGGCACTTCCTTCAAATTCATGCCGTCCGCCATGGCATCTAACTCTTTAAGGCTTGCCATGTTGAGATGGCCAAGTCTTTCATGCCAAAGCATCGCACTTTCCTCCAAAGAATTTGCAATGTGGGCCATGTCCTTACGCACCTTCACATTAAGAAGATACAAGTTCTTGTCCCTTCGTGCTTGTGCCACAACAACTCCTCGAGGATCGTTGACCTTACAACCATCCTTGTCAAACTCCACTTTGAAACCCTCCGAAATGAGTTTACTCACCGAAATGAGATTATTTTTCATTTTTGGAACATGAAGAACTTGGGTGATGGTTGTGTGTGTTAATCGGCCTCCCACTTGCATTGTGGCTTTGATGCTCCCCTTGCCAATGGCCTCCAAAACGGTGTCATCGCCCATGAACACCCTCCTTGGGGAAATGCGCTCGTACGTGGTAAACCACTCTTGTTCGAATGTCATGTGTTGCGTTGCCCCGGAATCCACAATCCAATCATACGTGGTATGATCATTGGCACTCAATGCCACAACAAGCATTTGCTCGTGATCTTCACAAGCTTGATTAGCTTTTTCTTTTTCATCATTTTTCTTCTTCAAACAATTTCTCACAAAATGTCCCGGTTTCTTACAATAGAAGCAAAGCTTTTCGTTTGACTTGTGAGTTTTGTTCACTAAGGCGGTAGTCTCGGAACTCTCACATTCTTTTCTTTTGGACACTTCGTGAAGCAACCTTGCTACAATGAATTGAAGGTCTACATCTTTCGTGGACATGGACTCCAAGCTTGTGACTAAGTTATCAAAGGATGGAGGAAGGCTCATGAGGAGTACCATGTAAACATCTTCATCCGTAATGTTCACCTCGATAGAACGTAGTTGGTCCGCAAGGGCTTTCACCGTGTTGATGTGCACAAGCATGTCATCTCCTTCTTGCATTTTGATGGTGAAGAATCTCCTTCGAAGGAACAACTTGTTGCCAATGGTCTTAGCTTCATGCACACCACAAAGAGCCTCCCACGCACTTCTCACATCGTCACAATATTGAATGTGTGCAAGTTGGGCATCCGTGAGATGTTCACAAAGCAATGCAAAAGCCTTCGTCTCCTTTTCGTTGTAATCGGCCCTTGCAAGTTCTTCACTTGGCAAGGTGGCACTCCCATCAACAAATTTCCAAAGCCCATGTTTGGAAAGCATCATGCGCATTTTGAACTTCCAAAGGTGAAAGTTGCCGCCATCAAACTTCTCCATGACTTTCAAAGACTCCATTTGAAAAGAAGACATTTTGAACACAAATCCTACAACAAGCACTCTCAAACTTGAAAGTTGAAGTTTTCAACAACTAAAAGAACTCTCTTCCAAACACTTTCACTTTGAAACTTGATACTTTCAAAACCAAGTTTTTCACACTTGAAAAACTTACAAGACCTTGAAGAAATCTCTTCCACACCTCACACTCTCTTGGAAAGACTATTACTCTCTTTGCAACCTTGGAAAGTAAAAGCCTTCCTTCAAAAGGATTCTCCTTTTCTATGTTGTACAAGGAAACACTTTCAAAAACTTAAAAACAAGCTTTTCCTAAAACCTTGACAAGAAACTTGAAAAACTTCTCTTACACCTCAAACTTCAATGTTGAAACTTTCAAAAATTTGAAGAACTCTCTTTCACACTTTTGAACTTAAAACTTGAAACTTAAAGACTTGAAGAACACTCTTCCACGCTTAAGAACTTACAACACTTTGAAGAAGTCTCTTCCACACCTCCCACTCACTTGGAAAAGTTGCAAGCTCCTTGTATGCTACCACTTGGAAATGAACTCCCACTCACTTTGCAAACTAAGAACCTTGTCTCAAAAGGATTCTCTCCTTTTTTCTATGCAATACAAGCTCAAAACCTTTCACTACTTCTTGTTCTAACACAATGTCCTTTCTCTTGCTTGGTGTGGGCCCATAACCTATTGGAAACAACTTGAAAACAAGCAAGAAATGAAAGCTTCAAGGTTCATGAAATGGAACAATTGTATTAACTAACAAGATGATTACAAAGGTTGTATGCAATCACAAAATTATGGCTTGCAACAACTAACAAAGGTTGAAGGTTCTATGTGCACTCAAAAACCATGAAAGGAGAGAATGAAACACAACTCCAAACTACTCCATTATATACTATCTCCTAACCCTAAAGTAGCCGCCACTTAACCCTAACCTAGCCGCCGCCAAACCCTAACCCTAGCCGTCGCCTAAGCCTAGCCGCCACCAAACCCTAACCCTAGCCGCCGCCAAACCCTAAGTAGTCTCCACTTCTAAAGCCTAACCTAACTACTACAAGGATGTGAATACTATTCATCCTTTTGATGAATGTTTAACACATTCATCAACATTGGGAATTAGAAACGAATAGTATTTCTAACAGTTTTGAGCATGAAGCATGCTCCACGCCATCTCCACAAGGGTGCGATTTGCACGCTCCGCCACTCCGTTTTGTTGAGGCCTATATGCTGTGGAGGTTTGCTTCTCAATGTTGTGTGCCTTCAAGAAGTGCTTGAATTCCTTGGAAATGTACTCCCCTCCATTGTCCGATCGAAACACCTTGATCTTGTGCTCCGGTTGTGTCTCCACAAGTGCCTTGAATTCCTTGAACTTCTTTAAGCACTCCCCTTTGGACTTCAATAAGTGCACCCACACCTTCCTTGAAACGTCGTCAATGTACGTCACAAAGTACCTTGCACCACCCAAGGATGTGGTCCTCATGGGGCCACATACGTCCGAATTCACAATCTCCAAGGGCTTGGTGGCACACATCCCTCCATCGCTTGGAAAATGGTTTGCGATGTTTTCCCTCAATGCACCCTTCACAAACAAATGAAGATGTAAGGCAAGGCATGTTTCCAAGGTTCATACCACTCACCATGTTTTGAAGCGCATGCACACCTTTGACATTCAAATGATCGAGGCAGCGATGCCAAAGCTCCAATGCACCATCAATTGTTGAAATTTGGGCCACGTTGGCCACATGGACCACACACACACCTTGGTGAAGGTCACTTGATACAAGATGCCTTCGTGTAGCACTATTGCAATCACCTCTCCATCAAATGCCCTCACAATGCACTCATTCATGTTGAATTACACTTTGCACCCACTTGACAAGATTTTGCTCACCGAAAGTAAGTTGGCATGCAATTTTGGCACATGGAGCACGTCCTTGATTCTCATCTTCTTGGTTTGCCCTTTCACCATCACTTCCACAAGGATGGAGCCCATTCCAATTGCCTTAACAATGCTATCATCACCCATATGCACGTTGCGTGTTGGAATTACCTCATACGTGTCAAATGCGGTTCTATGAGAGGTCATATGCTTGGTGGCTCGCGAGTCCATGATCCACTTGCATATGGCCTTGCAATGGTCTCCATCCTTTGTTGCAAAGGAATAGGTATCATCGTCCTTGGCTTTGTTGGCATTCTCCTTCTCCTTGTTGTTGTTCTTGGCCTTGAAGCAAAATCGTGCAATGTGGCCCGGTTTGCCACAATAGTAGCATGTCTTGGTGTCTTTGCGTGTAGATGTGGTCCCTCCTCTTCCTTGCGTTGACACCATCGCCGTATCGTCACCTTGCGGCTCCTTTACCCTCCTCTTGGACACTTCATGCATCAATCGTGCGGTGACAAACTCCATGGTGAGGTTTTGCATGGGCAAGGTCTCCAAGGTGGTGATTAAGTACTTGTAGGAGGGTGGCAAGCTCTCAAGCAAGGTCATCACAACATCCTCATCCCTCACGGGCACCTCCAAGCAAGCAAGTTGATTCACAAAGCGCCTTGACCTTGTTCATGTGGTCTAGAAGGTCCTCTCTATTGGGATTAGATTAGAGGAGAGATTGTTATTAGGATTAGAAGAGAGATTGTGTGATATCAGAGCAATCACAAGCACATAAAACATACACAAGTATGTGAACAAATGCTTGGAGTAAGAGAGCCAACTCTCCTCCAACTTTGCTCTTTATTCCCTTCCATGTACCACCACATTGACAAAGCATATGGGATAAATCCTTTCCCCCTTATTCTAGCATGTTGGTGGTACTAACATATCCCAAATCTACCTATGTCTTTGATTACTTGCAACACTTATTTACAAGATTGTTTCTAACATCTACAACACCATTATCTATGTTTTATCATAATCTTCAACACTCCCACTTTGCAAGTAATCTAAGACTCCTAATCCCATGCTTCTTGTAGATTGCTTGAGCCCGTAATAGGACTTCTTCAACTTACACACGAGGTGCTCCTTGCCATCTTGCATGGGTGCCTCCCACTTGCTTGCATCCTCCAAATGCATTGCATCACACAAATTCAATGGATCATCAAAACAAGCAACATTAGCACGTTCCACATCTTGTTTGGGTAAGATGTGGTTCTTCCACCAACCTCCAAGCGGTCGTCGCTCCCTCAAGGGGTACCTACGCTCTTCCCAGGGCTGCCCTTCGTGCTCACCACTTGTGCTTACATCTTTAGATGGTTTTGAAGGTGTTGATGAACAACCTGGGTTTGGTGTTGCCTCTATATTGCTTGGACCCTTTTCGGCATCATCATCCACATAGGGCGATTTGGAAGATGTGTCCACAATCACCACATTAGGGGTCTCATTTCTCCCACTTGGACGCATCTCGAAATCACTGCCCATACTAGTGCTATCTTCCATGAAATCAACTTCCCTACACTCGATGATCTTCTTGGATTGCAAACACATGAGCCTATATGCCTTGGTGAAGGTCACTTCATACAAGTTGCCATCCCGTAGTGCTATTGCAATCACCTCTCCATCAAATGCCCTCACAATGCACTCATTCATGTTGAATTCCACTTTGCACCCACTTGACAAGATTTTGCTCACCGAAAGCAAGTTGGCATGCAATTTGGGCACATGGAGCACATCCTTGATTCTGACCCTCTTGGTTTGCCCTTTCACCATCACTTCCACAAGGATGGATCCCATTCCAATTGCTTCAACAATGCTATCATCACCCATATGCACATTGCGTTTTGGAATTACCTCATACATGTCAAATGCGGCTTTATGAGGGGTCATATGGTTGGTGGCTCCCGAGTCCATGATCCACTTGCATACGGCCTTGCAATGGTCTCCATCTTTTGTTGCAAAGGCATAGTCATCATCGTCCTTGGCTTTGTTGGCATTCTCCTTCTCCTTGTTGGTATTCTTGGCCTTGCAGCAAAATCGTGCAATGTGGCCTGGTTTACCACAATAGTAGCATGTCCTGGTCTCTTTGCGTGTAGATGTGATGCCTCCTTTTCCTTGCATTGACACCATTGCCGCATCATCACCTTGCGACTCCTTCTCCCTCCTCTTGGACACTTCATGCATCAATCGTGCGGTCACAAACTCCATCGTGAGGTCTTTCATGGGCAGAGTCTCCAAGGCGGTGATTAGGTACTCGTAGGAGGGTGGCAAGCTCTCAAGCAAGGTCATCACAACATCCTCATCCCTCACGGGCACCTCCAAGCAAGCAAGTTGATCAGCAAGGGCCTTTACCTTGTTGATGTGGTCTAGAAGGTCCTCTCCCTCTTGCATCTTACATGTGAAGAACTTGCGGCGAATGAAGAGGATGTTGGACAAGCTCCTTGTCTCGTGGATGTTACAAAGTGTCCTCCATGCCTCCCCTGGTCCCTTACACCTCTTGATGTGGTGAAGTTGACTATCCACCAAGTTGATGCCAATGATAGACATGGCCTTCTTCACACGCCTTTGGTACCCCTTGATGATTTTGGGGTCCGCATCGGATGGTGGAGCATCCTCAGATCCGTCAACAATCTCCCAAAGGTCCATGGAGGCCAACACCATCTCCATTTTGAACTTCCAGAGGCTAAAGTTCTCCCCATTGAACTTGTCAATGACTCTAGCGCTCTCTCCCTCAAATGATGCCATTTTGCATTCAAATCTGACCTCTCTACCCACTTATGTGCTCAACCAGATGCTAATTAGTGCTTAATGAACACTCTTATATGTAATTTGCTTCAATGCACTCTCATAAACACACTCCAGCCCCTAGATGGCTCAATTGTGCACCAATTCACCTCCAATGACAAAACTCAGCCCTTAATGGCTCCCACTTGCATCAATGCCTCCTTACACACTTCGAATGCACTCCACCAACTCTTGCATCAATGCTTCCTTACACACTCAGAATGCACTCAACAAACTCTTGCATCAATGCTTCCTTACACACTCAGAATGCACTCTAGCAACTTTTGCATTAATGCCTCCTTACACGTTCAGAATGTACTCAACCAACTCTTGCATCAATGCGTCCTTATAGACTCAAAATGCATTCAAGCAACTCTTGCATCAATGCCTTCTTCCACACTCAAAATGCACTCTAGCAACTCTTGCATCAATGCCTCCTTACACACTCAGAATGCACTTAACCAACTCTTGCATCAATGCTTCCTTACACATTCAAAATGCATTCAAGCAACTCTTGCATCAATGCCTCCTTCCACACTCAAAATGCACTCTAGCAACTCTTGCATCAATGCCTCCTTACACACTTCGAATGCACTTAACCAACTCAAATCAAGTGCTCTATGAATCGAATGTGCACAAATACACCTTAGTAACTCAATCAAGACTTACAATAGTGGATTGCACATCCAATGCTTCGAAATACCTCCAAAGAGCACCAACCCAGGACTTGTGCACCTCCAAGCTCCAAATGGGCTCTAAATCCTCAAAGCTCCTCCAAAGCTCTTTAAAACTCCTCCAAGGCTCCAAAAGCGCTTCCAACAGTGCAAACTTGCACTTCCAAAGAGCACCAATCTAGGACTTGTGCATCTCCAAATTCCAAATGGCCTCCAAAACCTCAAGACTCCTCCAAAGCTCTTCAAAACTCCTCCAAGGCTCCAAAAGCGCTTCAACCAGTGCAAACTTGCACCTCCAACACACACAAACCCTCAAGATCTCTCTCTCAATGCACACAAGCAATCAAACCTCTAATGATGCAATTTGCATGTGTGGGCCCATAACCTATTGGGATTAGATTAGAGGAGAGATTGTTATTAGGATTAGAAGAGAGATTGTGTGATATCAGAGCAATCACAAGCACATAAAACATACACAAGTATGTGAACAAATGCTTGGAGTAAGAGAGCCAACTCTCCTCCAACTTTGCTCTTTATTCCCTTCCATGTACCACCACATTGACAAAGCATATGGGATAAATCTCTTCCCCCTTATTCTAGCATGTTGGTGGTACTAACATATCCCAAATCTACCTATGTCTTTGATTACTTGCAACACTTATTTACAAGATTGTTTCTAACATCTACAACACCATTATCTATGTTTTATCATAATCTTCAACACTCTCCCTCTTGCATCTTGCACGTGAAGAACTTGTGACGAATAAAGAGGATGTTGGAGAAGCTCCACGTCTCGTGAATGTTGCAAAGTGTCTTCCATGCCTCCTCGGGTCCTTTGCACCTCTTGATGTGGTGAAGTTGACTATCCACCAAGTTGATGCCAATGTTGGACATGGCCTTCTTCGTGCGCCGTTGGTACTCCTTGACTTTGGGGTCCACATCGGATGGTGGAGCCTCCTCAGACCCGTCCACAATCTCCCAAAGGTCCATACACCATCTCCATCTTGAACTTCCAAAGGTTGAAGTTTTCCCCATTGAACTTGTCAATGACTTTAGCGTTCTCTCCTTCAAACAATGCCATTTTGCACCCAAATCCGACCTCTCTACCCACTTATGCGCTCAATCAAATGCTAATTAGTACTTAATGAGCACTCTTACATGCAATTGCTCAATGCATTCTCAAATGTGCTTCAATCACTCAATTGCACCTCATAAACACACTCTAGCCCCTAGAAGGTTCAATTGTGTACAAATGCACATCCAATCACAAAATTTAGCCCTTAATGGCTCCCACTTGCATCAATGCCTCCTCAAACACTCAAAATGCACTCAACAAACTCAAATCAAGTGTTCTATGAATCAAATGTGCACAAATACATGACTCAAATCAAGACTTACAATGTTGGAGTGTGCACACATGCACATCCAATTCTTCCAAATACCTCCAAAGAGCACCAATCAAGCACTTGTGCACCTCTAAACTCCAAATGGCCTCCAAAACCTCAAAGCTCCTCCAAAGCTCTTCAAAACTCCTCCAAGGTTCCAAAAGCGCCTCCAAAACGTTCAAAAGTGCAAACTTGCACATCCAATAAACACAAACCCTCAAGATCTCTCTCAATGCACATAATCAATCAAACCTCTAATCATGCAACTCGCATGTGTGGGCCTATAACCTATTGGAAATTACAAAGGTTATATGCTTCAAATGCTACAATCATAAAACTATGGCTTATAATATCTAACAAGGCTTGAAGCTTCTATGTGCACTCAAAAACCATAAAAGAGAGAATGAAAGATTCAAAACCAATCCCTTATATACTATCTACTAACCCTTAAAGTAGCCGCCACTTAACCCTAACCTAGCCGCCACCTAACCCTAGCCGCCACCAAACCCTAACCCTAGCCGTCACCAAGCCCTCTCAAATCTACCTATGTCTTTGATTGCTTGCAACACTTATCTACCACATTGTTTCTACTATCTACCACACCATTATCTATGTTTCTAACATCTACATCATAATCTTGAACAATCCTCTCTATCATGTCTAAAAAATAAGCAAGGGATCTAAATTCCTTTGATGAGGAGTGAGTAGTAGCTATAAGGTGAAAGCACACTACAGGGGACCCAAAAATGTTGTCACATTGTATTATTTTCTAAGGGTGTCCATGTTTAAACTTCAACCATGGTAATTTTGGAGCATATTTTTTCAAAAAATTTGCATAATATAGTAAACCATTACACAAAATATTCAATAAAAAAATTCATATTCAACTTATATTGTGTGATTCCAAAGTATATGATGCACCCCCACACTCCTTAAAAGACTCAAATGCTAGTACAAAAGTGGAAACAATAGAAGGAGTTGGGGTATGTTCCCTAGCTCGCAACATTTGGGGGTCTCTAAGGTGTGTTGGAGTTCCGAGTTGGGGATTAAGACAAGTGACAAGTGACAAGCGGATCAATTATTCACAAGAACTTGCACAAACTAAATAACAAGTTGGTTTGTGCATGGTTGGAGCACTTTTGGTGCACGAACAAACCACGAGTATACATATACTCACAAAACTCACCACGGCCTAGACGGGGGAAGTCACCACCTTCCTTCTTATAGTATTCTTTGTGATTAGCCATGGGGCTTGCAACCAAATGTCATTTTGTCCCGAGACTCCCCAAGTCCCGAAATTCTTGAAATTGGGACTTTCCAAACTTTGGAAGCCCATAAATTTTTGTGCAAACCTCCGATTGAAATGAAGTCTGAAGAAATGTTGTAGCCCTTGTTACAAGCTTTTCAACGATATATTCCACGCCACCTGCACGTAAGTAAGGGCGATTGCTAAGTTTTAGTGCTCGGGAGTCAAATTGGCACTTTGACTCCCGACCCTTCTTTTGGCGATAACTTGTGTTTAAAAGTACTCAAATGGGATGTGCAAGCCCATTTTAGGCATCTAAGTTTCAAGAGATTATTAATGGCATAGTGAATTTTTCAATCCAATGAATTTTGGCCCATGTAATAGCTCTCTGAAAATTTGAAAGTCCATTGGGACTCCAACTCCCAAAGTGAGAGCCCACTTGAGAATGTGTGGGTTCATTCCCTCACACCCTCTTACACTTTTCGAGAGCATGAAATGTGACTCCCAAGCTTCATTCTCAACTCACACTTTTGCAAGCCCTTTCTGTTGAAGATTATGATGTAACATAGATAATGGTGTGATAGATAGTAGAAACAATGTGGTAGATAAGTGTTGCAAGTAATCAAAGACATAGGGTTAGGGTTTGGCGGCGGCTAGTAGCATGTCTTGGTGTCTTTGCGTGTAAATGTGGTCCCTCCTCTTCCTTGCATTGACACCATTGTCGCATCGTCACCTTGCGGCTCCTTCTCCCTCCTCTTGGACACTTCATTGCATCACACAAATCAAGGTAAGCAACATTAGCACGTTTGACATCTTGTTGGGGTAGGATGTGGTTCTTCCACCATTTTCCAAGCGGTCGCCGCTCCCTCAACGGGTACCTACGCTCCTTTGTGGGTTACCCGGCGGCTAGTATTAGGGCTTGGTGACGGCTAGGGTTAGGGTTTGGCGGCGCCTAGGATTAGGGCTTGGTGACGGCTAGGGTTAGGGTTTGGCGGCGGCTAGATTAGGGTTAAGTGGCGGCTACTTTAGGGTTAGTAGATAGTATATAAGGGTTTGGTTTTGAAGAGTCTTTCATTCTCTCTTTTATGTTTTTGAGTGCACATCGAAACTTCGAGCCTTGTTAAATCTTACAAGTTATAGTTTTATGATTGTACCATTTGAATCATTTGAATATAACCTTTGTAATTTCCAATAGGTTATGGGCCCACATTTACACGCAAAGACACCAAGACATGCTACTATTGTGGCAAACCGGGCCACATTGCACGATTTTACTTCAAAGCCAAGAACAACAACAACAAGGAGAAGGAGAATGCCAACAAAGCCAAGGACGATGATGATTATTCTTTTGCAACAAAGGATGGAGATCATTTCAAGGCCATATGCAAGTGGATCATGGACTCAGGAGCCACCAAACATATGACCCCTCATAGAGCCACATTTGACACGTATGAGGTAATTCCAACACGCAACGTGCATATGGGTGATGATAGCATTGTTGAGGCAATTGGAATGGGGTCCATCCTTATGGAAGTGATGGTGAAAGGGCGAACCAATAAGATTAGAATCAAGGACGTGCTCCATGTGCCAAAATTGCATGCCAACTTATTTTCGGTGAGCAAAATCTTGTCAAGTGGGTGCAAAGTGCAATTCAACATGAATGAGTGCATTGTGAAGGCATTTGATGGAGAGGTGATTGCAATAGCACTACGAGAAGGCAACTTGTATCAAATGACCTTCACCAAGGTGTGTGAGATGCATGTGGCCAACCTGGCCCAAACTTCAACAATTGATGG
This sequence comes from Sphagnum contortum, assembly GCA_963920785.1. Lineage (NCBI taxonomy): Eukaryota > Viridiplantae > Streptophyta > Sphagnopsida > Sphagnales > Sphagnaceae > Sphagnum > Sphagnum contortum. Next base: position 11,324,414 of record OY987291.1, read on the forward strand.
TGCATTGGAGCTTTGGCATCGCCGCTTCGGTCATTCGAACATCAAAAGCATGCGCTTCAAAACATGGTGAGTGGTATGAACCTTGGAAACATACCTTGCCCTACATCTTCATTTGTTTGTGAAGCGTGTATTGAGAGAAAACAACATCGCAAACCATTTCCAAGCGATGGAGGGATGCGTGCCGCCACCAAGCCCTTGGAGATTGTGCATTCAGATGTATGTGATCCTCATGGGACCACATCCATGGGACCACATCCTTGATTGGTGCAAGGTGCATTGTGATGTACATTGACGACTTTTCAAGGAAGGTGTGGGTGTACTTGTTGAAGTCCACAACGGAGTGCTTAGAAATATTCAAGGAATTCAAGGCACTTGTGGAGACACAATCGGTGAACAAGATCAAGGTGTTTCGGTCGGACAATGGAGGGGAGTACATTTCCAACGAATTCAAACACTTCTTGATGGCACACGGCATTGAGAAGCAAACCTCCACACTGTATAGGCCTCAACAAAATGGAGTGGCTAAACGTGCAAATCGCACCCTTGTGGAGATGGCGAAGAGCATGCTTCATGCTCAAAACCTCAACAAGTCACTTTGGGCGGAAACGGTGGTGAATGCGGCCTACACAAGGAATCGATGTCCCTCAAGGGCGTTGCCATCCATCACACCCGAGGAAGCGTGGAGTGGGAGAAAGCCTTGCCTTTCACACATGCGTGTGTTTGGATGCATTGCGTATGCCATGGTGCCCAACGAGAATAGGGGTAAGCTTGATGCAAAGGGCACAAAATGCTTGTTTCTTGGGTATTGTAAAGGCACCAAGGCATATAGGCTCATGTGTGTGCAATCCAAGAAGATCATCAAGTGTACGGATGTTGAGTTCATGGAGGATAGCACTAGTGTCGGCAATGATTTGGAGATGCGTCCAAGTGGGACAAATGAGATCCCTAATGTGGTGATCGTGTACACATCTTCCAAATCGCCTTGTGTGGATGATGACAAGGGCACAAGTGATACCAAAGGGAATCCAAGGAATCAAGAGGCACCGCCAACCTTAGGGTGTTCATCAACACCTTCAACACCATCTAAAGATGCAAGTGGTGAACAAGAAAGGCAACCCACGGAGGAGCGTAGGTACCCGTTGAGGGAGCGGCGACCGCTTGGAGAATGGTGGAAGAACCACATCCTACTCGAACAAGATGTCGAACGTGCTAATGTTGCTTACCTTGATGATCCCTTGAATTTGTGTGATGCAATGCGTTCGGAGGATGCAAGCAAGTGGGAGGCGGCCATGCAAGAGGAGTATGGCTCACTCATGGCCAATGGCACGTGGGAGTTGGTCCCTCTTCCAAAGGATCGCAAGAGTGTGGGTTGCAAGTGGGTGTTTCGAACAAAAAGGGATGCATCCGGCCAGATCGTGAGGCACAAGGCAAGGTTGGTGGCCAAGGGGTACTCTCAAGTTGAGGGTGTGGACTTCAATGAGACATTTGCCCCGGTGGTCAAGTTCACCACCATTAGATGCATGCTTGCAATTGGAGCTGCCATGGACTTGGAGATGCACCAAATGGATGTGGAGACCGCATTCTTGAATGGGGAATTGGCGGAGGACATCTACATGGACCAACCGCAAGGATTCGTGCAAGATGGCAAGGAGCACCTGGTGTGTAAGTTGAACAAGTCTTTGTACGGGCTTAAGCAATCACCGAGAGCATGGTACCAACGCATTGACATGTTCTTCACGCATGAAGGCTTTTCTAGGAGCCAAGCGGACCATTCTTTGTATGTCAAGCAAACAGGTGAGTACTTGTTGATAGTGATCATCTATGTGGATGATTTGATCATTTTAACAAGCAATGTGAGCATTTTGAAGTGGTTGAAGTCAAGGCTTGAAGATGAATTTGAGATGAGTGATCTTGGAGAGTTACATTATTGCCTTGGTGTGGAGTTTGAGAGAGACCGTGTGAACAGCACCATAACCATGAGCCAAAGTAAGTACATTGAGGAGGTGCTCAAGCGCTTCAACATGGAGGAGTGCAACCCATCGGAACTCCGCTTGATGTGAATTCCAAGCTCTTGAAACTCACGGAGGAGGAGTTTCAAGGCATTGAAGAGGAGATGCAAAACATTCCATACAAGGCGGCGATGGGATCATTGATGTATGCCATGGTGGGCACACGGCCCGATCTTGCATTCCCGGTGAGCATGGTGAGTTAAATTATGTCAAGGGCTGGTCCTTCACATTGGATGGTCGTGAAACGCATCATGCGGTACTAGAAGGGCACTTTAGACTTGAAATTGTGCCTTGGAGGCAAGGATGTTAGTTTGAGGGGATATTGTGACCGATTGGGGTGGAGATGCAAATGAGCGATGTTCCACCACGGGGTACGTGTTCTTTGTTGGAGTGGGAGCCATCTCATGGAATTGCAAGAGGCAACCTACAATTGCCTTGTCTACCACGGAGGCCGAATACATGGCCACTAATCAATGCACCAAGGAGGCCATATGGTTGAGGAAGTTGATGGTGGATGCGAGACTTGTGCAAAATGGAGCAACAAACATCATGTGTGACAATCAAGGATGCATTGCACTTGCAAAGAACCCAACCCACCACTCTCGCACAAAGCACATTGACATACAACACCACTTCATTCGAGAGAAGTTGGAGAGTGGAGAAATAGGCCTCAAGTATTGCCCAACTCAAGATATGGTGACGGATGTGTTGACAAAGGCATTGGCAAAGGAGCGGCATCAAAACCTTACAAGAAGCATGGGATTGGGAGTCTTAGATTACTTGCAAAGTGGGAGTGTTGAAGATTATGATGTAACATAGATAATGGTGTGATAGATAATAGAAACAACGTGGTAGATAAGTGTTGCAAGTAATCAAAGACATAGGGTCAGGGTTTGGCGACGGCTAGATTAGGGTTAAGTGGCGGCTACTTTAGGGTTAGTAGATAGTATATAAGGGTTTGGTTTTGAGGAATCTTTCATTCTCTCTTTTATGTTTTTGAGTGCACATCGAAGCTTCAAGCCTTGTTAGATCTTACAAGTTATAGTTTTATGATTGTACCATTTGAATCATTTGAACATAACCTTTGTAATTTCCAATACTTTCCTTGGTCACAAGCCCAAGGCTAGGGTTGTAATAATATATTTGTGGCAAAACAATGTCGTCACTATCTACAAAAAAATGCAAATATACTCAAAAAATGATTGAAATGATTTTTAGTCTTTTTGAAATTTGTAAGATCGATTAAACATTTTGATTCCATATAATTGGAATATGTTTGTGATCCATGTGAAGAGTTCGATAATCATCTTTTCACAAATGGGTGTTTCTGGGGGCGATTACCATAAGTATCTAGTAAATTAACATTTTAACAAACTATCTTTTCAAATGGAAGATGACAAGATATGTGAGGTGGTTCGTTTATTAAATTTTCATTTCAAATATTTTTTAGCTAACTAATTCAAACCCAAATTTAGTGCAATCCAACAACAAAAACATGCTCTATTATATTACATATACCATAAATATACCCATTACTTTTTTAATTAATCTTTTAAATTTTGGTTTTTTTCGAAATAAAATTGGATATCATTATTTTGTTAAATCAAAATATCAAGCCCAAACACCAAAAATGAAACCCAGAATTAAATGCAACACATTTTGTAGAAATATGCATTACATATAGTTGTGAAAGTGCCTAAAGTTGGGCCCTTGTAGTGTGTTTTCACCCTACAACGTGGTTGACTTCCCAAGAGCAGGGCCTAACCACAAGGGCGTGCATTTCTTGTGTTGTAGGAGCAAAAAAATTGCAAGTTTTAAATGCCATGGACCTTTGCCTAACCATACACATGGCATGATCATACACATTGACACCGTATGTTAGTTGCAAGGTAGTTGTTCACTTAGCATTATAAATACACAAGTTGCAACATAGTTGATACTATGGTCTTCATTGTAACTTGTGATCATGGTCAAACTATAATTGACAGTCACCTAATATACTTTGCATACACACACCCATATAAAGTCCAAGTTATAACTAATGTGCAACTAGATTACAACTATGAAATATTCTGATGTGGCATTTAAATTATTAATCATTGTATTTCCATAATGTACTTGTACCTTAGTTGCACACTAGTTTTCGTGATGATCTAGTCATATGTTAATCTAGTCTCCACATACATGATTTCTCATATTGAGTGTACATATAAAAGCATCAATTGTTGTGTGTGAACTAGATTTAATATGTATAAACAAGTAAAAACAACATGTGAATCAAAAAAATTATGTTTCAAAATTCATGTGAATTGATCAATCAGCAATTCACCAAAAGGAGTGACATGTGGTTTTAGTTTAAAGACCTAAGGACTTATCACTAGTAAGCAACTTGGACCTCAGGACTAAAACCACTTGCACCTAAAGACTAAGCACTAATAAACATAAACACCATTTAGGCCAAGAATGAACATCATTAAGGACTATCATTCAAGAATCAACAGAATGAGTGGTGATTTTAGCACTCCCTTAAGAAGTCAACACTAGTTAGCATAAGTAACTTAACTAGGACAAAATGAGTCCTTAAGCAACCTCTAACCACTACTTCATTCTCCAAGCAATACATCTCCTTTTAAAAAGGAGATAGTAGTAGAGGCATAATACACTACTGATGTCCTTTTGTAGCCATTTTATCAACAAACAATGCAACCCCATAACACTACCTCCTAGGTTTATGTTACTTTAGTTAGGATAAGAAAAACAGTGAGATGGGTAAACATTTAAATGCAAGCCCATTTTTGATAAATGAAAATGCATTCACTTTGGTGCACAAATGCATGTAACCAACAAACAATTTTGAATATGTCCTAACCAAAGGAATCCAAAATTGAACAAGGAACATACTTTTGAAACTTGTAGGTAGTGGGTTGGATTTTTCATGCACCTTGACAACAACTCGACGTCTCACCACATCCTTGCAATGTAGAGAAATTGTTGTTTGTTTAATCCAAAATTGCATTACAAGATCTTATGGATTGAGGCAAAGAGTTAGAACGTCTTGCCTTAGCCCTCTTTTGAGTAATCTAGAATGCATCCTTCAAGGTATCTAATTTTACTCATCTTTCTAAGGCTTTTCAAATGTTGCGCTTATCAACACCCAAAAGCTTCAGAACACCCCTACCACTAGCAATGGAAGAACGAGATGCTAGCATACATATAATCCCCTTAGCAGCAACTAGTTCAGATTTTCGATGACCTCCTAAATGTTTTGTATTCCCTAACTTCAAATTTGAAACTACTTCATGGTTTTGTCTCACATGTTGTAGATCTAAAAGGCAATTTGGAAGCATGCCCTGAATCAATGAATGAGCAAGGAACTTTCAATCATAGTTTGTTGGACAAGAAGTTTTAAATCTTTCATTTACTCAATTGCAAACAATGTTATTTCTCTTACCCTATTTTCAATGACTTTTTGTAATTGGGTTTTAAAAGTACCAAAAGATTTGGGGGTTGTACCCTCTATGGAATTGTTGGCATGTGTAGCTTCTTAAGCTTTAATTTTGTAATGCGAGTTACTTTCTGTAGTCTGTAGTCCCTCACCTATTATTATGTCTTTACCTTTTAATTATCTTCATACTAGATTCAGTAAGCTTTTGCTTTTGGATTTTGCTTTTCGACATTAGACCTTTCTAGATCGCCTCCATCTGGGTCACTCAAGTTGACCACTAGGTCATTTGTGGTCCTTGACAATTGAAAAGGTCTATTCTTTTTTCACTTACCCATAATATGGTCAAATACTCTAAAACCAACATGCATCATGGACTTTGATTTGAAATGTGTTCAAATATAACTTAGGTTGTCAAAACTGACATAATGTAATCATTTTGCATTAGTCGTCATGTAAGCATATGTTTCGATGTCTCCATCGTGCCCATTAAAACAAACGTAAGAACTTTTTTATTAATAATTAGGTAGCCCTTGTGGCGACCAAAAATGGATTTTAGCTTTCAACCTTGTGGTCAAAACATTTCAATCACCAACCCTATGGCAATCAAAAAAGTTTTAGTTGTCCCTCTTTATGGCACAACCCTTTCTTAATGACTGAAAAAATTTGGTCGCCATCAAGGTGTGTCAGAGGGCAACTGAAAAATATGGCAATTGAATATTTTTCAGTTACCATTTGACACCCCCACCATTGAATGGCGATTGAAATGTTTTGGTCGCCCAAAAGGGAACGAGGGGGGGATGAATTTATTTTTTCAGTTGCCATTCAATACACCCCCGTTGTCTAATGGTGATTGAATTTTTTTGATCACCCAAAAAGGCATGGGGGCAAGTGCATGAAATGGCAATAAAAACAAGGGGAGGGAAGAAAGGAAGAAGAAAAGTTTGGGAGGTGATAACTTCCTTACAAAACAACATCTAAAGTACAAGATGGACAATACAAACTAGGTGTGTTAACATTCAACACTTGGTGCACAATGCTATTGTTATATTTTAACAAAATTCTTGAGCACCTTATGTTACTATCGATCTAAATGTGTGATTCTATTTTACATAAATTCCATTATTTTTTGAAAAAAATCAAATTTGAAATCAAAATGTACTAAAATTCATGTAAAATTAAATAGTCGTTACACCTTTTGTGGGTCCTAATATTAGGTTTAGACCTGTCACCCATATTTTTTTATTTAAGGCATTTTTATTTTCTTCTTGCACCATCTTATGTTAATGGTTAGAAATAAATTCACATATTCCTTTATGTATGCTTGATGAAATTATCAAAAAAACTATTCTAGTCTTGCACTCAAACAAAAAAGCCTTTCTTTATTCCCAAAAATGCAAAGTTCAAACTTTGAAGGAAAGCAATAATTTCAAGGTATTATGGGTTGAATTATTTTAGTCCAGATTATTCAAAGTGTATTGGTCATGCATGTGAAAGCATAATAAAGTATACATTTTGTGATCCTTGTCAAGAAAAATGAAAAGTAGCCATAAATCAAGCCTTAACCTATCAAATTTTTAAATATTATTTATTTTAATGATCAATATGAACATATTATTTGAATTTATGTTAATGATATTGAAGAATCAGATGTTTAAAGTATATTTAAATAGAATTCTAAAAAATGAAAGTAAAATGTTTTTTACTTTTTGGGTTGCCCAAAGAAACAAAGTAAGCTTCAAGTAAATGAAATATTATTATTTTTTTACTTTCTTCAGTAATGGCCATCTAAAATTTATTTATGCACTTTCAACTTCCAATAATAATATATCAATCAATTAATGTAAAGTATTTTTAAACACAAGTCCACTATTTAATTTTTAAAATAATTTTAACCTACTTTAATACATTAACATTTTTCAAACTTTGTATACAACATACTACAACTCAATATTATGCACCATGATAGTTTAACAATGATTGCACTACACCAAAATGTGTCCTAGTTCACTTTGGGTTTCGTTAAATGTTGAATGAATTTAAACTTTTTACCATGATGAAATTAGTGTACCCTTAGTGAACAGGGACAATTGTTACAAACAATGAATTGGTCCACTAATACCTAATGAAATACAAATTTACCAAGTCATTTCACTTGTTAGTTAATTAACTATGCAACATGCAAATCAATTAAATATTAAGTTATTTGATATTTAATGTAATATTTAATATTATTGATAATTTCATGATTTTCAGCTTATGAACTATTGACATGTGTCATTACCTATGTACATAGGTCATATAATCAATAAATAAGAACCTACTATAAAGAAACATAGGAAAATGTTTAGTCAACTTACCATTATTGACCATAAACACACCATTTGTGAGGTTTGATCCCTTGATCTTTAAGATGAAAGTAAACACCCCTACCATTAAGCCACAACACTTGTTGTGATCATGTGTTACATTGTATTGCATTTATCAAATACTTCATTTTAAACATTACAAAAACATAAACTTTGAAAATTCATATTTTATTGAAATTTTCTTCTTACTAGGTACACCTATTAGTTATGTAAGTAATTCATTAACCTAGGTCACCTAGACTAGTAGCCTAGGCCACCTAAACCCATTAAGCATTTTTAATAGTTTAATGTCTATTCCTTTTTGTATTATAACATATTAAATTTGAATTTAAAAATACATGTAAAGTTTTTTTGAATAAATGAATGGTTACTTAAGATTCAAAAAATATAAATGTTGCATAAAAATCAAATTTTTAATTTTTAATATTTTAATTGAATTTTTAAATATAAATACTTAACATTATGTACGTTTAGTCAATGTAATTTTTTAAACTATGTAAATTTATTTTACAATATATCAATGTGTGGATTTATTTTTTACAATTCATTTTTATACATATAATATCTTGATAATTATTATGTTAACAAAATTTAAGTAAACAATAAATATAAGTTTAAACATTTTCCAATTCATAATTGATAAAAATTGTTTAATGGACCAATGCAAAATCATTGATATATGTAAATGAAGGTATTGTAATATTGGCCACATTGATGTTATGAGGTTTATTTCAATGAAATTTTGAAGTGCAACTATGTTCCCTCATTTTAATGATAATTTCATTACCATTTACCATCAATGTGACCAACTTGACAATACCCTCATTCACTTGAATCAATATGTATGGCATGATATATTGGGCATGGAATAAATAGTTTTAAAAATATTCTTTTGTTTAGTTATGCGTTTGAAATTGTCTTTGAACAATATGTAATTTTAAAGTAAAATTTTAACAATTTAAAATAATTATGAAGATATTAAAAGTATAGGAATATTAAAATTAATTATAATTACATACATACATTAATTAAATATATCATATGTAAACTAAAATTTATATAAATTTAATAAATTACATTGACTAAACATATGTAATAAGAGGAATTTATATTTCAAAGTTCAATACAAATATTTTTTAAAAAAATTAAATTGATATTTATGCAACATTTATATTTTTTGAATCATAAGTAACCATTCAATAATTCAAAGAAACATTGCATGTATTTTGTTTTAACAAAAGGTATATACATAAACTGTCAAAAAATTATTGATCATATATGGCATTATTTGATATGGTATAAACTAAATTACTCTATAAAACAACAATATATTTAAAGACCAATATTGTAGCCATCATAAGAAAATAAATTACATAAATACTTGTGTTACATAAGATTAATATATGGGAGATGTATCAATTTTTATTATTATGTGAACCATTAAACAAAGGTGACATCATGTGCTATAAATTTTCTTTTAATGATCATTAAAATCTTATTAAATAATAAGCTTTTAGTTTTTGTTTTCTTGAAATAAGTTTGCAACTTTAAGAAGGGGACAACATAATTATGTACATCATTGGAAAAATGTTCAAAATGAACTTGTAATTTGTTGATTTAGGAAAAAAATGAATTCTAACATAAAGTTATAAAACACATCAAACCTCAAACCCTAAACCCCTCTACCATAATGTGACCAATTTTTCATAACCTTTATGTTATACATATTAGCAAATAATTTTGAAAACATGAATTTCATGATATATTGTGGGGGGATCAATTATTAAAAAAACATTTTTATGTTTCATGGTGAATGTAAATATCCCAATATGATGTAAATATTGCATTAAACTCCATAACTTTGTTTAGGTAAACCTTTTATTGGATCAATGTAACAACTTTGTAATAACCCCATTTAGTTGAATCAATATGTCTTGCATGATACAATGAGCATGGAATAATTTTTTTTTTTAAATTCTTTTGTTTCATGGTTCATGACATTATTGCAAAATGATGCAGGTATTGTTTTCCTTCTACGTTTTGTTAAATTTATATAATACCTTTCCAAATTCCAAAATATATGTTATGGAACCAAAGGGTTTATGGGATACCATGAAAGGGGTAGTGCATGTGAATTGAGTAGTTTTTGGCATGAGCAATACCCCTCTAAGAACTGAAACCAAAATAATTAAGACTACCCAAGCGAAGGTATTATTTTCCTTCTAGGTTTTGGTATGGCTATGCTTAAGCTTCACATGAAGCACTAAAAGACAAATGTTAGCCATGTTAGAGAATGCATCATTACGTATGTATCTTATAAAGAACATCATTTTAAAGTGTCAATGAGGACATTGACCTCTTTTTTTAGTGGGGGAGAGTGTCGCAACCCTAGCCTTGGGTTCGCGACCAAAGCAAAGGAGCTTGCAAGGTTGCGGGCCAAGAGGAAGCCCGAGAATCACATCGCATGCTCCCGGGAGTGTAGGAAAATGTGAGGGAATGAACCCTCACACTCCCAAGTGAACTCCCTCTTTGGGAGATGGAGTCCCGGTGGACTCTCGAATCTTTAGAAGGTGATTGTAGGGGCCAAAACTCAATGGCTTGAGGAGTTCTTTGGAAAGCTCTTAGAACGTCGATGTCTAAAATGGGCTCACATCATTTGGACATTTCAAACACAAATTATGGCCAAAAGAAGGGATGGGAATCAAATTGACAATTTGACTTCCAATCATTAAAAGTCAAGAATCAACCTGATTCCTTTGCGTTCAGGTGACGTGCAACATACCATTGGAAAGCTCTTGACAAAGGCTACAACTTTGCTTTAGACCTCATCTCAATCCGATGTCTACACACAAAGTTATGGGGCCCCAAAGTCGTAGGATCCCAATGTTGGCAATCGGGACTCCCACTTAGGAGTCCTGAGACAAAATGCCATTTAGATGTGGGCCTTGTGGAGAGGCACAAAATATACTATAAAGGGGAAGCTGGTGGCTATTAGGATTAGATTAGAGGAGAGATTGTTATTAGGATTAGAAGAGAGATTGTGTGATATCAGAGCAATCACAAGCACATAAAACATACACAAGTATGTGAACAAATGCTTGGAGTAAGAGAGCCAACTCTCCTCCAACCTTGCTCTTTATTCCCTTCCATGTATCACCACATTGACAAAGCATATGGGATAAATCTCTTCCCCCTTATTCTAGCATGTTGGTGGTACTAACATATCCCAAATCTACCTATGTCTTTGATTACTTGCAACACTTATTTACAAGATTGTTTCTAACATCTACAACACCATTATCTATGTTTTATCATAATCTTCAACACTCCCACTTTGCAAGTAATCTAAGACTCCTAATCCCATGCTTCTTGTAGATTGCTTAAGCCCGTAATAGGACTTCTTCAACTTACACATGAGGTGCTCCTTGCCATCTTGCATGGGTGCCTCCCACTTGCTTGCATCCTCCAAATGCATTGCATCACACAAATTCAATGGATCATTAAGACAAGCAACATTACCACGTTCCACATCTTGTTTGGGTAAGATGTGGTTCTTCCACCAACCTCCAAGCGGTCGCCGCTCCCTCAAGGGGTACCTACGCTCTTCCCAGGGCTGCCCTTCGTGCTCACCACTTGTCCTTACATCTTTAGATGGTGTTGTAGGTGTTGATGAACAACCTGGGTTTGGTGTTGCCTCTTTATTGCTTGGACCCTTTTCAGCATCATCATCCACATAGGGCGATTTGGAAGATGTGTCCACAATCACCACATTAGGGGTCTCATTTCTTCGACTTGGACGCATCTCGAAATCATTGCCCATACTAGTGCTATCTTCCATGAAATCAACTTCCCTACACTTGATGATCTTCTTGGATTGCAAACACATGAGCCTATATGCCTTGGTGAAGGTCACTTCATACAAGTTGCCATCCCGTAGTGCTATTGCAATCACCTCTCCATCAAATGCCCTCACAATGCACTCATTCATGTTGAATTTCACTTTGCACCCACTTGACAAGATTTTGCTCACCGAAAGCAAGTTGGCATGCAATTTGGGCACATGGAGCACATCCTTGATTCTGACCCTCTTGGTTTGCCCTTTCACCATCACTTCCACAAGGATGGATCCCATTCCAATTGCTTCAACAATGGTATCATCACCCATATGCACATTGCGTTTTGGAATTACCTCATACATGTCAAATGCGGCTCTATGAGGGGTCATATGGTTGGTGGCTCCTGAGTCCATGATCCACTTGCATACGGCCTTGCAATGGTCTCCATCTTTTGTTGCAAAGGCATAGTCATCATCGTCCTTGGCTTATTGGGATTAGATTAGAGGAGAGATTGTTATTAGGATTAGAAGAGAGATTGTGTGATATCAGAGCAATCACAAGCACATAAAACATACACAAGTATGTGAACAAATGCTTGGAGTAAGAGAGCCGACTCTCCTCCAACCTTGCTCTTTTATTCCCTTCCCTGTACCACCTCATTGACAAAGCATATGGGATAAATATCTCCCTCCTTATTCTAGCATGTTGGTGGTACTAACATATCCCAAATCTACCTATGTCTTTGATTACTTGCAACACTTATTTACAAGATTGTTTCTAACATCTACAACACCATTATCTATGTTTTATCATAATCTTCAACATCTTCAACACTCCCACTTTGCAAGTAATCTAAGACTCCTAATCCCATGCTTCTTATAAGGTTTTGATGCCGCTCCTTTGCTAATGCCTTTGTCAACACATCCGCCACCATATTTTGAGTTGGGCAATACTTGAGCCCTATTTCTCCACTCTCCAACTTCTCTCGAATGAAGTGGTGTTGTATGTCAATGTGCTTTGTGCGAGAGTGGTGCGTTGGGTTCTTTGCAAGTGCAATGCATCCTTGATTGTCACACATGATGCTCGTTGCTCCAACTTGCACAAGTCCCACATCCGCCATTAACTTCCTCAACCATATGGCCTCCTTGGTGCATTGGCTAGTGGCCATGTATTCGGCCTCTGTGGTAGACAAGGCAATTGTAGGTTGCCTCTTGCAATTCCATGAGATGGCTCCAACACCCACAAAGAACACGTACCCCGTGGTGGAACGTCGCTCATTTGCATCTCCACCCCAATCAGCATCACAATATCCCCTCAAACTAACATCCTTGCCTCCAAGGCACAATTTGAAATCCAAAGTGCCCTTCAAGTACCGCATGATGCGTTTCACCGCCATCCAATGGGAAGGACCAGCCCTTGACATGAATTGACTAACCATGCTCACCGGGAATGCAAGATCAGGCCTTGTGCCCACCATGGCATACATCAATGATCCCACCGCGGCCTTATATGGAATGCCATGCATCTCCTCTTGAATGCCTTGAAACTCTTCCTCCGTGAGTTTCAAGAGCTTGGAATTCACATCAAGCGGAGTTCCAATGGGCTTGCACTCCTCCATGTTGAAGCGCTTGAGCACCTCTTCAATGTACTTGCTTTGGCTCATGGTTATGGTGCGATTCGCACGGTCTCTCTCAAACTCCACACCAAGGCAATAGTGCAACTCTCCAAGATCACTCATCTCAAATTCATCTTCAAGCCTTGACTTCAACCATTTCAAAATGCTCACATTGCTTGCTAAGATGATCAGATCATCCACATAGATAATGACTATCAACAAGTACTCACCCGTTTGCTTGACATATAATGAATGGTCCGCTTGGCTCCTACAAAAAATTCATGGGTGAAGAACATGTCAATGCGTTGGTACCATGCTCTTGGTGATTGCTTGAGCCTGTACAAAGACTTCTTCAACTTACACACGAGGTGCTCCTTGCCATCTTGCACGAATCCTTGCGGTTGGTCCATGTAGATGTCCTCCTCCAATTCCCCATTCAAGAATGCGGTCTTCACATCCATTTGGTGGATTTCTAGATCCATGGCAGATCCAATTGCAAGCATGCATCTAATGGTGGTGAACTTGGCCACGGGGGCAAATGTTTCATTGAAGTCCACACCTTCCACTTGAGAGTACCCCTTGGCCACCAACCTTGCCTTGTGCCTCACAATATGGCCTGATGCATCCCTTTTTGTGCGAAACACCCACTTGCATCCCACACTCTTACGATCCTTTGGAAGAGGGACCAATTCCCACGTGCCATTGGCCATGAGTGAGCCATATTCCTCTTGCATGGCTGCCTCCCACTTGCTTGCATCCTCCGAATGCATTGCATCACACAAGTTCAATGGATCATCAAGACAAGCAACATTAGCACGTTCCACATCTTGTTGGGGTAAGATGTGGTTCTTCCACCATTCTCCAAGCGGTCGCCGCTCCCTCAAGGGGTACCTACGCTCTTCCCCGGGCTGCCCCTCATGTTCACGACTTGTGCTTGCATCTTTAGATGGTTTTGAAGGTGTTGATGAACACCCTGGGGTTGGTGTTTCCTCCTCATTGCTTGGATCCTCATTGGCATCATCATCCACATAGGGCGATTTGGATGATGTGTCCACAATCACCACATTAGGGGTCTCATTTCTCCCACTTGGACGCATCTCGAAATCGCTGCCCACACTAGTGCTATCCTCCATGAACTCAACATCCCTACATTTGATGATCTTCTTGGATTGCAAACACATGAGCCTATATGCCTTGGTGCCTTCACAATACCCAAGAAACAAGCATTTTGTGCCCTTTGCATCAAGCTTACCCCTCTTCTCATCCGGCACCATGGCATACGCAACGCATCCAAACACACGCATGTGTGATATACAAGGCTTTCTCCCACTCCACGCTTCCTCTGGTGTGATGGATGGCAAGGCTCTTGATGGACATCGATTCCTTGTGTAGGCCGCATTCACAACCGCTTCCGCCCAAAGTGACTTCTTGAGGTTTTGAGCATGAAGCATGCTCCTCGCCATCTCCACAAGGGTGCGGTTTGCACGCTCTGCCACTCCATTTTGTTGAGGTCTATATGGTGTGGAAGTTTGCTTCTCAATGCCGTGTGCCTTCAAGAAGCCTTGGAATCCCTTGGAAATGTACTCCCCTCCATTGTCGGACCGAAAGATCTTGATTTTGCACTCTGATTGATTCTCCACAAGTGTCTTGAATTCCTTGAACTTGTCCAAGCACTCCCCTTTGGACTTCAATAAGTACACCCACACCTTCCTTGAAAAGTCGTCAATGTAGGTCACAAAGTACCTTGCACCACCAAGGGATGTGGTCCTCATGGGGCCGCATACATCCGAATGCACAATCTCTAGGGGCTTGGTGGCACGCATCCCTCCATCACTCGGAAATGGTTTGCGATGTTGTTTTCCCTCAATGCACCCTTCACAAACAAATGAAGATGTAGGGCAAGGCATGTTTCCAAGGTTCAGACCACTCACCATGTTTTGGAGCGCATGCACACCTTTGATGTTCAAATGACCGAGCCGACGATGCCAAAGCTCCAATGCACCATCAGTTGTTGAAGCTTGGGCCACGTTGGCCACATGCATCTCACACACCTTGGTGAAGGTCACTTGATACAAGTTGCCATCCCGTAGTGCTATTGCAATCACCTCTCCATCAAATGCCCTCACAATGCACTCATTCATGTTGAATTGCACTTTGCACCCACTTGACAAGATTTTGCTTACCGAAAGCAAGTTGGCATGCAATTTTGGCACATGGAGCACATCTTTGATTTTGACCTTCTTGGTTTGGCCTTTCACCATCACTTCCACAAGGATGGATCCCATTCCAATTGCTTCAACAATGCTATCATCACCCATATGCACATTGCGTTTTGGAATTACCTCATACGTGTCAAATGCGGCTCTATGAGGGGTCATATGCTTGGTGGCTCCCGAGTCCATGATCCACTTGCATAGGGCCTTGCAATGGTCTCCATCTTTTGTTGCAAAGGCATAGTCATCATCGTCCTTGGCTTTGTTGGCATTCTCCTTCTCCTTGTGGTTGTTCTTGGCCTTGAAGCAAAATCGTGCAATGTGACCTGGTTTGCCACAATAGTAGCATGTCTTGGTCTCTTTGCGGGTAGATGTGATGCTTCCTTTTCCTTGCATTGACACCATGGCCGCATCATCACCTTGCGGCTCCTTCTCCCTCCTCTTGGACACTTCATGCATCAATCGTGCGGTCACATATTCCATGGTGAGGTCTTTCATGGGCAGGGTCTCCAAGGCGGTGATTAGGTACTCGTAGGAGGGTGGCAAGCTTTCAAGCAAGGTCATCACAACATCCTCATCCCTCACGGGCACCTCCAAGCAAGCAAGTTGATCAGCAAGGGCCTTTACCTTGTTGATGTGGTCTAGAAGGTCCTCTCCCTCTTGCATCTTACACGTGAAGAACTTGCGACGAACAAAGAGGATGTTGGACAAGCTCCTTGTTTCGTGGATGTTGCAAAGTGTCTTCCATGCCTCCGCTGGTCCCTTGCACCTCTTGATGTGGTGAAGTTGACTATCCACCAAGTTGATGCCAATGATAGACATGGCCTTCTTCACGCGCCGTTGGTACTCCTTGATGATTTTGGGGTCCGCATCGGATGGTGGAGCATCCTCAGATCCGTCAACAATCTCCCAAAGGTCCATGGAGGCCAACACCATCTCCATCTTGAACTTCCAAAGGCTAAAGTTCTCCCCATTGAACTTGTCAATGACTCTAGCGCTCTCCCCCTCAAAGGATGCCATTTTGCACTCAAATCTGACCTCTCTACTCACTTATGCGCTCAACCAGATGCTAATTAGTGCTTAATGAACACTCTTATATGTAATTTGCTTCAATGCACTCTCATAAACACGCTCCAGCCCCTAGATGGTTAATTTGTGCACCAATGCACCTCCAATGACAAATCTCAGCCCTGAATGGCTCCCACTTGCATCAATGCCTCCTTACACACTCGGAATGCACTCAACCAACTCTTGCATCAATGTCTCCTTACACACTCAGAACGCACTTGACCAACTCAAATCAAGTGCTCTATGAATGGAATGTGCACAAATACACCTTAGTAACTCAATCAAGACTTACAATGCTGGATTGCACATCCAATGCTTCGAAATACCTCCAAAGAGCACCAATCTAAGAGTTGTGCGCCTCCAAACTCCAAATGGCCTCCAAATCTTCAAAGCTCCTCCAAAGCTCTTCAAAACTCCTCTAAGGCTCCAAAAGCGCCTCCAACAGTGCAAACTTGCTCCTCCAACACACACAAACCCTCAAGATCTCTCTCTCAATGCACACAAGCAATCAAACCTCTAATGATGCAATTTGCATGAGTGGGCCCATAACCTATTGGGATTAGATTAGAGGAGAGATTGTTATTAGGATTAGAAGAGAGATTGTGTGATATCAGAGCAATCACAAGCACATAAAACATACACAAGTATGTGAACAAATGCTTGGAGTAAGAGAGCCGACTCTCCTCCAACCTTGCTCTTTATTCCCTTCCCTGTACCACCTCATTGACAATGCATATGGGATAAATATCTCGCTCCTTATTCTAGCATGTTGGTGGTACTAACATATCCCAAATCTACCTATGTCTTTGATTACTTGCAACACTTATTTACAAGATTGTTTCTAACATCTACAACACCATTATCTATGTTTTATCATAATCTTCAACATCTTCAACACTCTCCCTCTTGCATCTTACACGTGAAGAACTTGCGACGAACAAAGAGGATGTTGGACAAGCTCCTTGTTTCGTGGATGTTGCAAAGTGTCTTCCATGCCTCCGCTGGTCCCTTGCACCTCTTGATGTGGTGAAGTTGACTATCCACCAAGTTGATGCCAATGATAGACATGGCCTTCTTCACGCGCCGTTGGTACTCCTTGATGATTTTGGGGTCCGCATCGGATGGTGGAGCATCCTCAGACCCGTCGACAATCTCCCAAAGGTCCATGGAGGCCAACACCATCTCCATCTTGAACTTCCAAAGGCTAAAGTTCTCCCCATTGAACTTGTCAATGACTCTAGCGCTCTCCCCCTCAAAGGATGCCATTTTGCACTCAAATCTGACCTCTCTACTCACTTATGCGCTCAACCAGATGCTAATTAGTGCTTAATGAACACTCTTATATGTAATTTGCTTCAATGCACTCTCATAAACACGCTCCAGCCCCTAGATGGCTCAATTTGTGCAACAATGCACCTCTAATGACAAATCTCAGCCCTGAATGGCTCCCACTTGCATCAATGCCTCCTTACACACTTGGAATGCACTCAACCAACTCTTGCATCAATGCGTCCTTACACACTCAGAACGCACTTAACCAACTCAAATCAAGTGCTCTATGAATGGAATGTGCACAAATACACCTTAGTAACTCAATCAAGACTTACAATGCTGGATTGCACATCCAATGCTTCGAAATACCTCCAAAAAGCACCAATCTACGACTTGTGCACCTCCAAACTCCAAATGGCCTCCAAATCGTCAAAGCTCCTCCAAAGCTCTTCAAAACTCCTCTAAGGCTCCAAAAGCGCCTCCAACAGTGCAAACTTGCACCTCCAACACACACAAACCCTCAAGATCTCTCTCTCAATGCACACAAGCAATCAAACCTCTAATGATGCAATTTGCATGAGTGGGCCCATAACCTATTGGGATTAGATTAGAGGAGAGATTGTTATTAGGATTAGAAGAGAGATTGTGTGATATCAGAGCAATCACAAGCACATAAAACATACACAAGTATGTGAACAAATGCTTGGAGTAAGAGAGCCGACTCTCCTCCAACCTTGCTCTTTATTCCCTTCCCTGTACCACCTCATTGACAAAGCATATGGGATAAATATCTCCCTCCTTATTCTAGCATGTTGGTATTAGGATTAGATTAGAGGAGAGATTGTTATTAGGATTAGAAGAGAGATTATGTGATATCAGAGCAATCATAAGCACATAAAACATACACAAGTATGTGAACAAATGCTTGGAGTAAGAGAGCCAACTCTCCTCCAACCTTGCTCTTTATTCCTTTCCATGTACCACCACATTGACAAAACATATGGGATAAATCTCTTCCCCCTTATTCTAGCATGTTGGTGGTAGCATGTTGGTGGTACTAACATATCCCAAATCTACCTATGTCTTTGATTACTTGCAACACTTATTTACAAGATTGTTTCTAACATCTACAACACCATTATCTATGTTTTATCATAATCTTCAACACTCCCACTTTGCAAGTAATCTAAGACTCCTAATCCCATGCTTCTTGTACATTGCTTGAGCCCGTAATAGGACTTCTTCAACTTACACACGAGGTGCTCCTTGCCATCTTGCATGGGTGCCTCCCACTTGCTTGCATCCTCCAAATGCATTGCATCACACAAATTCAATGGATCATCAAGACAAGCAACATTAGCACGTTCCACATCTTGTTTGGGTAAGATGTGGTTCTTCCACCAACCTCCAAGCGGTCGCCGCTCCCTCAAGGGGTACCTACGCTCTTCCCAGGGCTGCCCTTCGTGCTCACCACTTGTGCTTACATCTTTAGATGGTGTTGGAGGTGTTGATGAACAACCTGGGTTTGGTGTTGCCTCTATATTGCTTGGACCCTTTTCGGCATCATCATCCACATAGGGCGATTTGGAAGATGTGTCCACAATCACCACATTAGGGGTCTCATTTCTTCCACTTGGACGCATCTCGAAATCACTGCCCATACTAGTGCTATCTTCCATGAAATCAACTTCCCTACACTCGATGATCTTCTTGGATTGCAAACACATGAGCCTATATGCCTTGGTGAAGGTCACTTCATACAAGTTGCCATCCCGTAGCGCTATTGCAATCACCTCTCCATCAAATGCCCTCACAATGCACTCATTCATGTTGAATTGCACTTTGCACCCACTTGACAAGATTTTGCTCACCGAAAGCAAGTTGGCATGCAATTTTGGCACATGGAGCACATCCTTGATTCTGACCCTCTTGGTTTGCCCTTTCACCATCACTTCCACAAGGATGGATCCCATTCCAATTGCTTCAACAATGCTATCATCACTCATGATCACATTGCGTTTTGGAATTACCTCATACATGTCAAATGCGGCTCTATGAGAAGTCATATGGTTGGTGGCTCCCGAGTCCATGATCCACTTGCATATGGCTTTGCAATGGTCTCCATCTTTTGTTGCAAAGGCATAGTCATCATCGTCCTTGGCTTTGTTGGCATTCTCCTTCTCCTTGTTGTTGTTCTTGGCCTTGAAGCAAAATCGTGCAATGTGGCCTGGTTTACCACAATAGTAGCATGTCCTGGTCTCTTTGCGTGTAGATGTGATGCCTCCTTTTCCTTGCATTGACACCATTGCCGCATCATCACCTTGCGACTCCTTCTCCCTCCTCTTGGACACTTCATGCATCAATCGTGCGGTCACAAACTCCATCGTGAGGTCTTTCATGGGCAGAGTCTCCAAGGCGGTGATTAGGTACTCGTAGGAGGGTGGCAAGCTCTCAAGCAAGGTCATCACAACATCCTCATCCCTCACGGGCACCTCCAAGCAAGCAAGTTGATCAGCAAGGGCCTTTACCTTGTTGATGTGGTCTAGAAGGTCCTCTCCCTCTTGCATCTTACATGTGAAGAACTTGCGGCGAATGAAGAGGATGTTGGACAAGCTCCTTGTCTCGTGGATGTTACAAAGTGTCCTCCATGCCTCCCCTGGTCCCTTACACCTCTTGATGTGGTGAAGTTGACTATCCACCAAGTTGATGCCAATGATAGACATGGCCTTCTTCACACGCCTTTGGTACCCCTTGATGATTTTGGGGTCCGCATCGGATGGTGGAGCATCCTCAGATCCGTCAACAATCTCCCAAAGGTCCATGGAGGCCAACACCATCTCCATTTTGAACTTCCAGAGGCTAAAGTTCTCCCCATTGAACTTGTCAATGACTCTAGCGCTCTCTCCCTCAAATGATGCCATTTTGCATTCAAATCTGACCTCTCTACCCACTTATGTGCTCAACCAGATGCTAATTAGTGCTTAATGAACACTCTTATATGTAATTTGCTTCAATGCACTCTCATAAACACACTCCAGCCTTTAGATGGCTCAATTGTGCACCAATTCACCTCCAATGACAAAAC
Organism: Sphagnum contortum; assembly: GCA_963920785.1. Classification (NCBI taxonomy): domain Eukaryota; kingdom Viridiplantae; phylum Streptophyta; class Sphagnopsida; order Sphagnales; family Sphagnaceae; genus Sphagnum; species Sphagnum contortum. Next base: position 11,345,323 of record OY987291.1, read on the forward strand.
TCAGCCCTTAATGGCTCCCACTTGCATCAATGCCTCCTTACACACTTCGAATGCACTTAACCAACTCAAATCAAGTGCTCTATGAATCGAATGTGCACAAATACACCTTAGTAACTCAATCAAGACTTACAATAGTGGATTGCACATCCAATGCTTCGAAATACCTCCAAAGAGCACCAACCCAGGACTTGTGCACCTCCAAGCTCCAAATGGGCTCTAAATCCTCAAAGCTCCTCCAAAGCTCTTTAAAACTCCTCCAAGGCTCCAAAAGCGCTTCAACCAGTGCAAACTTGCACCTCCAACACACACAAACCCTCAAGATGTCTCTCTCAATGCACACAAGCAATCAAACCTCTAATGATGCAATTTGCATGTGTGGGCGCATAACCTATTGGGATTAGATTAGAGGAGAGATTGTTATTAGGATTAGAAGAGAGATTGTGTGATATCAGAGCAATCACAAGCACATAAAACATACACAAGTATGTGAACAAATGCTTGGAGTAAGAGAGCCAACTCTCCTCCAACCTTGCTCTTTATTCCCTTCCCTGTACCACCTCATTGACAAAGCATATGGGATAAATATCTTCCTCCTTATTCTAACATGTTGGTGGTACTAACATATCCCAAATCTACCTATGTCTTAGATTATTTGCAACACTTATCTACAAGATTATTTCTAACATCTACAACACCATTATCTATGTTTTATCATAATCTTCAACAATGTGAGCATTTTGAAGTGGTTGAAGTCAAGGCTTGAGGATGAATTTGAGATGAATGATCTTGGAGAGTTGCACTATTGCCTTAGCGTGGAGTTTGAGAGAGACCGTGCGAACTATTGGAAACAATTTGAAAACAGGCAAGAAATGAAAGCTTCAAGGTTCATGAAATGGAACAATTGTATTAACTAACAAGAAGATTATAAAGGTTATATGCTTCAAATGCTACAATCACAAAACTATGGCTTGCAACAACTAACAAAGGTTGAAGGTCCTATGTGCACTCAAAAACCATGAAAACAGATAATGAAAGACTACTCAAAACTGTTAGAAATATTATTTGTTTCTAATGTTGATGAATGTGTGAAACATTCATCAAAAGGATGAATAGTATTCTCATCCTTCAGTAATAAGGTTAGGTTGAATAGTGGTGGTTAGGGTTTTGAAGTGGAGGCTACTTGGGGCTTGGTGGCGGTTAGGGTTAGGCGGCAGCTAGGTTAGGGTTAATTGGTGGCTACTTTAGGGGTAGGAGTTAGTATATAATGGAATGGTTTTGAATAGTCCTTCATTCTCTCCTTTCATGCTTTTTGAGTGCACATAGAACCTTCGACCTTTGTTAGTTGTTGCAAGCCATAATTTTGTGATTGTAGCATTTGAAGCATACAACCTTTGTAATCTTCTTGTTAGTTAATATAATTGTTCCATTTCATGAACCTTGAACCTTGAAGCTTTCATTTCTTACTTGTTTTCAAATTGTTTTCCAATAAAACCACTCCATTATATACTAACTTTTAACCCTAAAGTAGCCACCACTAAGCCCTAACCTAGCCGCCGCCTAACCCTAGCCATCACCAAACCCTAACCCTAGCTCCCGCCAAGCCTTAAGTAGCCTCCACTTCCAAACCCTAGCCACCACTATTCAACTTAACTTAACTACTATAAGGATGTGAATACTATTCATCCTTTTGATGAATATTTCACACATTCATCAACATTGGGAATTAAAAACGAGTAATATTTTTAACACTCCCACTCTATGAAGTTTCTAATCCGAACATGCTTATCAATTTGTAATGTCGTTCTTTCGGTAATGCCTTGGTAAGCACATCTGCCACCATCTCTTCCGTTGAACAATATTCGAACGTAACTTCGCCATTTTCAACTTGTTCTCGAACAATGTGATGGTGAACATCAATGTGCTTTGTTCGAGCATGTTGCATGGGATTTTCATCAATGATATTGGACCTTGGTTGTCACATCGAATCACCATCGCCTTCTTCTCTTTCATGTACCCTAATTCTTTCATGAACTTTGTCATCCATATGGCTTCCTTGGTAGCTTATGTACTTGCCATGTATTCGGCCTCCGTCGTTGACAATGTGATTGTGGGTTGCCATTTGCTACTCCATGAAGTGGCTCCACTTCCCATCATGAATACAAACCCTGTGGTGGATCTCCTATCCTCGAGGTCACCGGCCCAATCCGCATCACAATATCTGACCACATCTTGGGGTGATAATCCTCCGAAGCGTAATTTGAATTATAATGTGCCTTGCAAGTATTGAAAAATGCGTTTCATCGCAATCCAATGTTCTAGGCTAGGATTGGCCATGTGTTGACTCACCACGCTTATTGGGTATGCCAAATCAGGTCGAGTACACAACATGGCATACATCAAGGATCCCACAACTTGTTGATAAGGAACTTTCACCATTTCATCATCCTTGTTCACATTCTTCTTCAACTTCGTTTTGGGATCAAGTGGCACTCCGATGGCTTTGCAATCCTCCATGCGAAAGCGTTTAAAAATCTCCTTGAGATACCCAATTTGGTTGATGTAAAGAAGATGTTGTGCACGATCTCTTTCCACTATTAGTATTAGATTAGAGGAGAGATTGTTATTAGGATTAGAAGAGAGATTGTGTGATATCAGAGCAATCACAAGCACATAAAACATACACAAGTATGTGAACAAATGCTTGGAGTAAGAGAGTCAACTCTCCTCCAACCTTGCTCTTTATTCCCTTCCCTGTACCACCTCATTGACAAAGCATATGGGATAAATCTCTTCCTCCTTATTCTAGCATGTTGGTGGTACTAACATATCCCAAATCTACCTATGTCTTTGATTACTTGCAACACTTATTTACAAGATTGTTTCTAACATCTACAACACCAATATCTATGTTTTATCATAATCTTCAACACTCCCACTTTGCAAGTAATCTAAGACTCCTAATCCCATGCTTCTTATAAGGTCTTGATGCCGCTCCTTTGCCAATGCCTTTGTCAACACATCCGCCACCATATTTTGAGTTGGGCAATACTTGAGCCCTATTTCTCCACTCTCCAACTTCTCTCGAATGAAGTGGTGTTGTATGTCAATGTGCTTTGTGCGAGAGTGGTGGGTAGGGTTCTTTGCAAGTGCAATGCATCCTTGATTGTCACACATGATGCTCGTTGCTCCAACTTGCACAAGTCCCACATCCGCCATTAACTTCCTCAACCATATGGCCTCCTTCGTGCATTGGCTAGTGGCCATGTATTCGGCCTCTGTGGTAGACAAGGCAATTATAGGTTGCCTCTTGCAATTCCATGAGATGGCTCCAACACCCACAAAGAACACGTACCCCGTGGTGGAACGTCGCTCATTTGCATCTCCACCCCAATCAGCATCACAATATCCCCTCAAACTAACATCCTTGCCTCCAAGGCACAATTTCAAATCCAAAGTGCCCTTCAAGTACCGCATGATGCGTTTCACCGCCATCCAATGGGAAGGACCAGCCCTTGACATGAATTGACTAACCATGCTCACCGGGAATGCAAGATCAGGCCTTGTGCCCACCATGGCATACATCAATGATCCCACCGTGGCCTTATATGGAATGCCATGCATCTCCTCTTGAATGCCTTGAAACTCTTCCTCCGTGAGTTTCAAGAGCTTGGAATTCACATCAAGCGGAATTCCAATGGGCTTGCACTCCTCCATGTTGAAGCGCTTGAGCACCTCTTCAATGTACTTGCTTTGGCTCATGGTTATGGTGCGATTCGCACGGTCTCTCTCAAACTCCACACCAAGGCAATAGTGCAACTCTCCAAGATCACTCATCTCAAATTCATCTTCAAGCCTTGACTTCAACCATTTCAAAATGTTCACATTGCTTGCTAAGATGATCAGATCATCCACATAGATAATCACTATCAATAAGTACTCACCCGTTTGCTTGACATATAATGAATGGTCCGCTTGGCTCCTAGAAAAACATTCATGGGTGAAGAACATGTCAATGCGTTGGTACCATGCTCTTGGTGATTGCTTGAGCCCGTACAAGGACTTCTTCAACTTACACACGAGGTGCTCCTTGCCATCTTGCACGAATCCTTGCGGTTGGTCCATGTAGATGTCCTCCTCCAATTCCCCATTCAAGAATGCGGTCTTCACATCCATTTGGTGGATTTCTAGATCCATGGCAGATCCAATTGCAAGCATGCATCTAATGGTGGTGAACTTGGCCACGGGGGCAAATGTTTCATTGAAGTCCACACCCTCAACTTGAGAGTACCCCTTGGCCACCAACCTTGCCTTGTGCCTCACAATATGGCCTGATGCATCCCTTTTTGTGCAAAACACCCACTTGCATCCCACACTCTTACGATCCTTTGGAAGAGGGACCAATTCCCACGTGCCATTGGCCATGAGTGAGCCATATTCCTCTTGCATTGGTGCCTCCCACTTGCTTGCATCTTCTGAATGCATTGCATCACACAAGTTCAATGGATCATCAAGACAAGCAACATTTGCACGTTCCACATCTTGTTGGGGTAAGATGTGGTTCTTCCACCATTCTCCAAGCGGTCGCCGCTCCCTCAAGGGGTGCCTACGCTCTTCCCCGGGCTGCCCCTCATGTTCACCACTTGAGCTTGCATCTTTAGATGGTTTTGAAGGTGTTAATGAACACCCTGGGGTTGGTGTTGCCTTTTCATTGCTTGGATCCTCTTTGGCATCATCATCCACATAGGGCGATTTGGAAGATGTGTCCACAATCACCACATTAGGGGTCTCATTTCTCCCACTTGGATGCATCTCCAAATCGCTGCCCACACTAGTGTTATCCTCCATGAACTCAACATCCGTACACTTGATGATCTTCTTGGATTGCAAACACATGAGCCTATATGCCTTGGTGCCTTCACAATACCCAAGAAACAAGCATTTTGTGCCCTTTGCATCAAGCTTACCCCTCTTTTCATCCGGCACCATGGCATACGCAACGCATCCAAACACACGCATGTGTGATATACAAGGGTTTCTCCCACTCCACGCTTCCTCTGGTGTGATGGATGGCAAGGCTCTTGATGGACATCGATTCCTTGTGTAGGCCACATTCACAACCGCTTCTGCCCAAAGTGACTTCTTGAGGTTTTGAGCATGAAGCATGCTCCTCGCCATCTCCACGAGGGTGTGGTTTGCACGCTCTGCCACACCATTTTGTTGAGGTCTATATGGTGTGGAAGTTTGCTTCTCAATGCCGTGTGCCTTCAAGAAGCCTTGGAATGCCTTGGAAACGTACTCCCCTCCATTGTCGGACCAAAAGATCTTGATTTTGCACTCTGATTGTTTCTCCACAAGTGTCTTGAATTCCTTGAACTTGTCCAAGCACTCCCCTTTGGACTTCAATAAGTACACCCACACCTTCCTTGAAAAGTTGTCAATGTAGGTCACAAAGTACCTTGCACCACCCAAGGATGTGCTCTTCATGGGGCCGCATACATCCGAATGCTTGTCTCCAAGGGCTTGGTGGCACGCATCCCTCCATCACTCGGAAATGGTTTGCGATGTTGTTTTCCCTCAATGCACCCTTCACAAACAAATGAAGATGTAAGGCAAGGCATGTTTCCAAGGTTCAGACCACTCACCATGTTTTGGAGCTCATGCACACCTTTGATGTGCAAATGACCGAGGTGACGATGCCAAAGCTCCAATGGACCATCAATTGTTGAAGCTTGGGCCACGTTGGCCACATGCAACTCACACACCTTGGTGAAGGTCACTTGATACAAGTTGCCATCCCGTAGTGCTATTGCAATCACCTCTCCATCAAATGCCCTCACAATGCACTCATTCATGTTGAATTGCACTTTGCACCCACTTGACAAGATTTTGCTCACCGAAAGCAAGTTGGCATGCAATTTTGGCACATGGAGCACATCTTTGATTCTGACCCTCTTGGTTTGCCCTTTCACCATCACTTCCATAAGGATGGATCCCATTCCAATTGCTTCAACAATGCTATCATCACCCATATGCACATTGCGTTTTGGAATTACCTCATACGTGTCAAATGCGGCTCTATGAGGGGTCATATGCTTGGTGGCTCCCGAATCCATGATCCATTTGCATATGGCCTTGCAATGGTCTCCATCTTTTGTTGCAAAGGCATAGTCATCATCGTCCTTGGCTTTGTTGGCATTCTCCTTCTCCTTGTGGTTGTTCTTGGCCTTGAAGCAAAATCGTGCAATGTGACCTGGTTTACCACAATAGTAGCATGTCCTGGTCTCTTTGCGTGTAGATGTGATGCCTCCTTTTCCTTGCATTGACACCATGGCCGCATCATCACCTTGCGACTCCTTCTCCCTCCTCTTGGGCACTTCATGCATCAATCGTGCGGTCACAAACTCCATGGTGAGGTCTTTCATGGGCAGGGTCTCCAAGGCGGTGATTAGGTACTCGTAGGAGGGTGGCAAGCTCTCAAGCAAGGTCATCACAACATCCTCATCCCTCACGGGCACCTCCAAGCAAGCAAGTTGATCAGCAAGGGCCTTTACCTTGTTGATGTGGTCTAGAAGGTCCTCTCCCTCTTGCATCTTACACGTGAAGAACTTGCGACGAACAAAGAGGATGTTGGACAAGCTCCTTGTCTCGTGGATGTTGCAAAGTGTCTTCCATGCCTCTGCTGGTCCCTTGCACCTCTTGATGTGGTGAAGTTGACTATCCACCAAGTTGATGCCAATGATAGACATGGCCTTCTTCACACGCCGTTGGTACTCCTTGATGATTTTGGGGTCCGCATCGGATGGTGGAGCATCCTCAGACCCGTCCACAATCTCCCAAAGGTCCATGGAGGCCAACACCATCTCCATTTTGAACTTCCAAAGGTTAAAGTTCTCCTCATTGAACTTGTCAATGACTCTAGCACTCTCTCCCTCAAAGGATGCCATTTTGCACTCAAATCTAACCTCTCTACTCACTTATGCACTCAACCAGATGCTAATTAGTGCTTAATGAACACTCCTATATGTAATTTTCTTCAATGCACTCTCATAAACACACTCCAGCCCCTAGATGGCTCAATTGTGCACCAATGCACCTCCAATGACAAAACTCAGCCCTGAATGGCTCCCACTTGCATCAATGCCTCCTTACACACTTGGAATGCACTCAACCAACTCTTGCATCAATGCTTCCTTACACACTCAAAATGCACTCAAGCAACTCTTGCATCAGTGCCTCCTTACACACTCAGAACACACTTAACCAACTCAAATCAAGTGCTCTATGAATGGAATGTGCACAAATACACCTTAGTAACTCAATCAAGACTTACAATGCTGGATTGCACATCCAATGCTTCGAAATACCTCCAAAGAGCACCAATTTAGGAGTTGTACACCTCCAAACTCCAAATGGCCTCCAAATCCTCAAACCTCCTCCAAAGCTCTTCAAAACTCCTCCAAGGCTCCAAAAGCACCTCCAACAGTGCAAACTTGCTCCTCCAACACACACAAACCCTCAAGATCTCTCTCTCAATGCACACAAGCAATCAAACCTCTAATGATGCAATTTGCATGAGTGGGCCCATAACCTATTGGTATTAGATTAGAGGAGAGATTGTTATTAGGATTAGAAGAGAGATTGTGTGATATCAGAGCAATCACAAGCACATAAAACATACACAAGTATGTGAACAAATGCTTGGAGTAAGAGAGTCAACTCTCCTCCAACCTTGCTCTTTATTCCCTTCCCTGTACCACCTCATTGACAAAGCATATGGGATAAATCTCTTCCTCCTTATTCTAGCATGTTGGTGATACTAACATATCCCAAATCTACCTATGTCTTTGATTACTTGCAACACTTATTTACAAGATTGTTTCTAACATCTACAACACCAATATCTATGTTTTATCATAATCTTCAACATCCACTTCCATGCCAAGGAAAAAATGCAAATCGTCGAGATCTTTCATTTCGAACTTTTGAGAAAGTTCTTCTTTCACTTGCAAAAGCTTGTCCTTATTATTACACACGAAGGTGAGATCATCGACGTAGACAACGATGAAAAATTTCACATCCTCGACTTGCGCAACATAGACACTAAAGTCCGCATCACTTCTCGTAAACTCAATGCTTTTCAAGAAAGCGTCTAGCTTTTGGTTCCAAGCCCTTAGAGATTTGTTTCAAGCCATACAATGACTTGTGAAGCTTACACACAATATGTTCACCTTCATGTGTGAATCCTTCGGGTTGCTCCATGTAGATCTCCTCTTCAAGGTCACCATTGAAAAATGCGATTTTGACATTCATTTGATGAATCTCCTTGCCTTCAATGGCTGCTAGTGCAAGGATATAATGAATTGACAGAAACTTTGCAACGGGTGCAAAAGTTTCATTGTAATTGACTCCAAATGTTTGGGTGAAACCTCTTGCCATAAGTTTCACCTTGTACTGTTCGACTTCACCATCGACCCACGTTTGATTTTGAACACCCATTTGCAAGAAATGGGTTTTCTACCCTTGGGGAGTGGCACCAAGGACCAAGTGTTGTTGACAAAAAGAGAGTCGTATTCTTCTTGCATGGCAATCTCTCACTTCTTTGCATCTTCGCCATTCAATGCCTCTTCCATGGTTTGGGGTTCTTCCGAAAATGCCATGGTGGCGACCCACCAATCACGAGGCCACTCCTTACGTTGTTTTTGGGGCCTTTCTCTTGGTCCATCTTGTTGTGGTTCATTCAAACCCTCATCTTGTGATGAAACAAATTCTTCTTCCGAAGAAGAGTTTGTTGTAGATTCATCACCTTCCACGAATTTGAAGTTGAAAAACTTGCTAATGTTTGAAGACCTCACTTAAAATCTCTCCCACTCAATGGCTATATGTCATAAAACAAAACCCTTACAAGAAACCCTCTAGCACTTGAAAAACTTGTTGAAGATTATGATGTAAATGTTAGAAACATAGATAATGGTGTGGTAGATAGTAGAAACAATGTGGTAGATAAGTGTTGCAAGCAATCAAATACATAGGTAGATTTGAGAGGGCTTGGTGACAGCTAGGGTTAGGGTTAGGCGGCAGCTAGGTTAGGGTTAAGTGGCGGCTACTTTAGGGTTAGTAGATAGTATATAAGGGTTTGGTTTTGAGGAGTCTTTCATTCTCTCTTTTATGGTTTTTGAGTGCACATAGAAGCTTCAAGCTTTGTTAGATATTACAAGCCATAATTTTATGATTATAGCATTTGAAGCATATAGCCTTTGTAATTTCCAATAAAACTTTCTTGCACAAACTTGAAATTTGGCTTGAAACTTGTAGGATTGGCAAAGAATTCTCTTTGACACACTTGAAACTTAAACCTTTCAACAACTTGAAAAAACTTCTCTTACATTTCAAACTTCAATGTTGAAACTTTCAACAACTCGAAGATCTCTCTTCCACACACTTTTTCAAACTTCAATGTTGAAAACCTCAAAAACTTGAAGAACTCTTTTTCACACTTTTGAACTTACAACACTTTGAAGAAGTCTCTTCCACACCTCCCACTCCCTTGAAAAGTTGCAAGCTCCTTGTATGCCACCACTTGGAAATGAAATCCCACTCAGTTTGAAAACTAAACACCTTCTCTCAAAAAGATTCTCTCCTTTTTTTTTTGCAATACAAGCTCAAAACCTTTCACTACTTCTTGTTCTAACACAATGTCCTTTCTCTTACTTGGTTGTGGGCCCATAACCTATTGGAAACAACTTGAAAACAAGCAAGAAATGAAAGCTTCAAGGTTCATGAAATGGAACAATTGTATTAACTAACAAGAAGATTACAAAGGTTGTATGCTTCAAATGCTACAATCACAAAACTATGGCTTGCAACAATTAACAAAGGTTGAAGGTTCTATGTGCACTCAAAAACCATGAAAGGAGAGAATGAAAGACTACTCAAAACCACTCCATTATATACTAACTCCTAACCCTAAAGTAGCCGCCACTTAATCCTAACCTAGCCGCCACCAAACCCTAACCCTAGCCGCCGCCAAACCCTAAGCCAAGCCTCAAGTAGCCTCCACTTCCAAACCCTAGCCACCACTATTCAACCTAACCTAACTACTATAAGGATGTGAATACTATTCATCCTTTTGATGAATGTTTAACACATTCATCAACATTGGGAATTAGAAACGAATAATATTTCTAATAGGGTCTTCCAAGGCAAAACATTAGGGTTTGCTAGCTTTTGCCACACTAAATTAGGGGCTTCCAATAACGAACCAAGTGTATCCCATCCTTCAAAAATTGAAGAGTTGGATTTTGAAGCCACAGAAAACTCCCTCTATAAATGCATTGGATCTTAGCAATTATTTAGCACACAAGATTTTTAAAGAACAAATCTTTGAATCTGATGAAGATTCAAAAAACATAAAAAACTCCACATCTATAAATCAGACAAAGAACCAAATTGCACAATAGCATGATGATAGAATTTTTAAAAAAAAACTTATCAAGTAGGAACTTAGAATGACCCATAGTTGTGTGTTCATCTCCACAAAGTCAAAATCACAAGAACGTTATCAACAATGAACTCCACCATGCCTACATTCTCATATCGCATTGCGTGTTTTTTTCCAAATGCCACCCTGAGCAGGAACCAATATAAGAAACTTCCAGGTTTCAAGTTGCCACTACCATTTTGGCACCTAATTTGACTAGATATGTGCTCCAATGAGACAAAATAATAAAATAATGAGGGAATAAAAAACCTTACCTACATTGATAATTGCATGTCCTATACATTGACAAAACTCTAACCTTATATGTAGCTACACATATCCCACCACTCTCATTACCAGCGGCTGGGGGAAACCAAACTATGATTAATTGAACATAACATTTTAACTACCATATATATACCCATGAAAAAAATGGAAAAAACCATTGAAATACTCTCCTTGGATTGTGTAAGATTAAAACCTGCATCCACATCTGCATGGCCACCCCAAATATCTATCATATATCCTATTTTTGCATCTAATCAAATTTGTTGAGAAACCTTAGGACATGATAGAAAAATGAGAGTGATGTGCCAAATCAAGGGGAAGAGTAAACTAGCATGTTCAAACCTTGGTTTTCAACATGAGTAAAAGTGGCAAGACGAGAAGAGAAAGAAGTTGGAATAGTAAATGCTAACACAACATTGCTCTATGTACCTAAGCACAAAGTAGGAAAGAAAATCTCACTAGCACCCTTTGTGAGTAGTTGTAGTGCTCCTATACCACGTTCTTGAACAACCACAAATATACGCCTATGTTTTGATGTGAACTCCAATGTATCTAGAAGCTTAAACTCCAGCACCTTGCCTAACAAGCTCACTTCTATGAAGGAACATCACAAAGTCAACGTGCTTGATAGTCTTTAATGAAATACAAGATGAACAACTAAATCACATACCAATATACAACCACCCAAAACAAACCCGTGTTTGGTTTATTTAAAATTGGCAAGATTAGATATTGTAGACCCACAATAGTAGGATTAATGCAATGACTAAATTGTGGTGAAACAAAAAATACTAATCCCATTTTGTTGCATAACAACACTTGTAATTGAGTAGTTGCCTGAACAAGCGCATCTTCATCTTATGATTGTGCCTTATAGACTAGTGCCCCACTTGCACTACACCTACCCATCCCATACCAAATAAGAAAAGAAGAAAATAATGAAAAGAAAAACTTCATTAACTTGGCCCTGCCCCAAATTTGTAAAATTATTTGACATTTCAGTTGCATCTTTAATCCAACATCTATTACTACATTTAACCATATTAGACTAGGAGATCAAACAACAATACACAATACTGAAATTATCCCATATTCACTTTAACTTTAAGCAAAAAAACTCTGTATTGCCAAACATCTATCTTAGCTTGCCTTGCCTCTACAACATGAATTGCTCCCACCACATCAATATTGTTAATAGGTGCCTTCATTGTGTTTTCTTCCCCAGTTGATGGTTCTTGTTCTTGTAATGTAATGACTCAAAACTATGAAAAACAAGTGTAAAAAGAAAGATTTGACATGATCAATCAAAGCATGTAGATACAAATGTTTCAGTTTGGTTGAATGTTCCAAGAAACTTACATTTTTGTTGCCACTGTTTTCACCCTTGAATCTTTCAACTTCAATATCCTAATTTTTGATCAAAAGATAAAACTTTGCAAGCCCTTTCAATTTTTGTGGAGCCTCAGGAGTGGTTGTTTCAAAGCCCACCTTCAAAAACCTAAAAACAAACACATTTATTAAGTCTTTCTACCCAAAAACCACCAAAAAGTCTTTGTTAAAGTTGAAAAAATATGTTTTTAAAATTCTTTCAAAACCTATGAGTAGAGACTTGACGACAACCATAGCTTTGGATTCAATAGGTTTATCAGATACCAAAAGTATCACTTGCTCCACATTCTCCAGAATTTCAATAAGTTGATTAGATGGAGAAAACTCATCTTTCATGCTTGCAATTTCTTTCTCATCCTCTTCACTTGTCATTTGATTAAATAGGATTTGGTCAGAAAAGTCCTTCAAGTCATCTCTATTGGTTATCTCCTCCATTGTTGTCAAAAAGTTGTTTATTTCTTGATCTTCTGTCATACTTTCCTCAAAGCTCACCTTGAGTTCGTTAGTAGCTCTTTGGGAAGAAGATTCAACATATGTCAGTCCATTTTCTACTATACTTGTAGTTTCTAACATCATTTCTTCACTTTCATGTGAAGCAACAAGTTTCTCAATCGCAGCTTGTAATCTCTACAAGAAAAGAAAAGACAAAAAACTACACATATCAAAATGTAAAAACCCTTTCCCCCTTTTTTCCCATCCCACTAGGTCAAGATGTCAAGAGTTTCACCATTTTTCTTGCCTCCAACTAGTAATACTAATCAGTAAGCTAAAATTCATTGTGTATCAAAACATGTAACTTTTTTGTGTGAGTTTTTGAATTGAAAGTTTTGTAGTCACATTCCAATCTAGATTGCTTGCAAAAAAATTGACATATGACGTTATGTAGTGTTTTGTTGATTGGTATAGACTTTTTGTGGATTGCCTAGTTGCTGATGTCAATGTTACTTTTAAAACACTATTTTATTATTGTTCGACTAAATGGCCTAATGATAAGTAGTTCGGTCCTCACCTTATTTTAATGCCCTAGACCAAATGGAAAAATTATGATGTTTGGCTTATAACAATTCCTATTGATTACAACTAATTATGACATATTGTTGATGGTTTGACTTCCAATTTTCCTTTCCTAAAAGAGAAAGTTATGTACAACAAAATTAGAAAAGGAGTTGGAATTACTTAGATGAAAGAAACCCTTGTTCCAAGATAATATGGCATGGAAATCACGTGTCATCAAAACCTCATTTCATATGAGAAATGAGTTCTTCCACTTTCTAATTTTTATTCATTGCATTCTATTTTGAGTTTAATTTATGTTGTTAATGTGGTTTTCTAAGTTTTTTCATTTATGGTTTTCTTTTTGTATTTTTAAAGATACAACCATATTGATTTTTTTGCAAAACAAAATTATGTAAATTATCAACAATGAATTGAAAGGCACTTGTTTCCTTCATTATAACAAAATTTTCAACAAAGAAAGATGCATTTGAAAAGACAAAGGTAAATCATTTTAGGTTATTGATTTTTGTCTTGATCTACTTGTTTTTTGCATTTTAAAAATAATTTCTTATTGTGCAAGATCTACATGTTGAAGATAATGATATGATTTGGCTTTTGTTGGTTTGATTTTTTGATAGAAATTAATTTTTGTTGCTATTGATTTGCTTTCTATTGATTTGAAAATTACCAAGTTCTTTTTTTAGTTTTTGAATTTTTTTCCAATTCATTTTTTTCTTCATGTCTTATTTGTGTAAAAGGTTCCTTTTGAAGATTATATTGGTTTGGAGCCTTTTGATTCAATGGTTATTGTCGAAAAGAATTCAAAAATTGATACATTGTTGTTTTTGTCTCAAGGTGCACTACCATTTAAAATTTTGCTTAAATGTCAATCAAATCAATTATTTTTGTTTTTACTTTGTAATCATGAGTTTCTTTTGTTGTTGTTCCCACCTTAGTGCTAATTCAACTTTAGGGTTGATAATTTTTACTATTGTTATTCCTACCTTGAGTTCCAAATTTTCTATTGTTGATGATGTTGTTCAAGGTAAGAGTGTGGGATAAGTTCAAAAGTTGAAGGAACTTGATGTTGATAACTTTATAATTGAATGTTTGATGACTTTAAGTTGCTAAACACAAACATCACATAGAGGTCATTTATGGTCCACAACTTTTCCTTGACAACTGCTTAAGATCCTCAATGTCAACACGTTTGGACGTGTTCATCCCTTTGAGAATTGCTTGATTACCATGAGTCTTCATGTGATTGATTCAAAGATTGATTTGAAATCGATTCTTGATATGTTGGTAGATGCAATAGAATAGAATATGTGATTTGCTTGGAATGTTTTTTCATTTTCTAATTATTGACAATACTAAATAGATATTCATAGTTCAATTTTCTTCACGGATTTGATCAGTTTAGAGATCATGATACGTATGATACTTGATTTAGAAGATGTATTCATAGTTTGATTCATTTTGAGATATGGGATTTTAGAGTTCATTTTAATTCATGATACATTCAATGATTTATTGTTTGTTTAGAATTTTCTTGATGCACTTTAGTGATGTTTTGAAGTCATTGCTCAAATTGGCATGACACTATACTTTTTTTGAGCTTTCGTGAATTTGGTTTAAAATATGAATTAAAAAAATTTAGATTAAAAAAAAATTACTGGCTTCTTTTTTCAAAGTATATGTTAAATTTAAAACTGAATCTTTTTAAAAGATAATTGGAAATTCAAATATTTTTTATTTATAGTTTTATTGATAACCAGATTTTAATTAAAAGAAATGAATAAAGGTCTTTATTAATTATCAGATTTAAATAAAAGAAAATTAATAGAATAAATGAAGAAATTTGAAAGAAAGAAAAGAAAAGAAACATAAAAGAAATTTGAAAGAGGAAGTAAAGAAAAAGGATGATGAAAAGAATATAAAAGATGAAAACGAGAACTGTAGCAAGGTTCCGAAATCCGGAAGGCACAGTCCACAGGCTGTACTGCTGTTCCTTCCGGATTTGGGAAGGTACAGTGGGAAATTTGGGCAGGGGAGGGTCCAAAGAGAACACTAAGAAAAAACTAGAGGGCGTTTACGTGCAGCGTAATGCCTGAAGGTTGAGGCGTTCCCGCAATAGCGAGCCCTCGAGGCAGGAGGCTGAGGGCCCATTATTTCGAGAATGCCCTGACCTGACCTTATTTGAGGGTGTCGCGTGGTGTAAAATTCGATAGATTTCTTTTTGTTGATTTTGATTTTGTTTTGGTTTTTTCCCGTGATACCAAGCAGGGTACCCGCTGCGCATGACAGTAAAAATAGTAAAATACGACGCCCGAAACGAAACGCCCCGCTTGCTTGTTTCATTTTCCAAAAGTCCCTACTGGATCTTAAACGTTGTAAACGCTCCTCCAACTACACTACGAATTACTCTGGATGTTTTTACCTAGTGTTTTTGGTTCTCTGCTGTTTTTTTGTTGATCCACTAATTGAGCATCGCTTCTGTCACACTCCTCTGGACTCCTTGTGCTCCACTGGCTTCTTTCTTTCATGTGTATTATTCATGTGCACCTGCTCTCCCACATTTCTAGTGAGTTCTTACCACCATTTCAGAGGTCTGTGATTGACCTATGTGCCAGAAACTCAATCAAGATGCAGATGTTTGTATAATGGTTTGACCAGAAATTTTGGAACAAGATTATGCACATTATCTTAGAGCAGCTACACCCATGTGCAGTAGGTGGCCCTGCAACAGTTATTTACTTTTTCTGAACCTCACCCATACGACTGAAACTGGGACTGCAGAAGGTGGGGAGACTACTGATAGCAACCTATGTGGACCAATCGAAGCATCTAGCAAATCATCAGCAGGTGTTAGGCTTTGCTGTGCCTTTTGCCAGCTTAAGCGTCTTGTGCAAAAATGTGGGGCCAAAACCATTTGCTGAGCCAAACCAACATGTTTTCACTTTTCTTCGTTCAAAATTTGTTGTACAGTGCACCGGTGTTGTTGCTCTTAGCTCACCGTCATCGGGAGCTGATGAAGTCAGTGGGGAATCATGGCAGTGCTGACTGTAATATCATGCATGACGAAGCTCATGGTGTGGCAGTCACAAGGTTTAGGTCTTGTTATATTACCTTCAAATCAGGTCTTGTTGCAGAATTTTCTTTTCAATCTCATGGACATGTGATTGAACTATGCAGTCTACGATCTGTAACACAATATGCTAATAGTTTTATATGTATACCTATATCAGATTTTAGTGCATTGCTGGGTGTGGTGTGCATGTTGAGATTGTTTGTTTGTTGTTTTTCTGCAGGGACAATGTTTATCTGTAAAAGTGCTAAATGTTGGGAGGGGTTCATCTCTGTTGCTCCTATAAGGGAACTATGCTTCATTGAGCCCTGTCAGGATTTTGCAATATGTGGTTTTTGTCACCTTTCCACCTTGCAAAACAACTGTCCGTTGCTCAATTGGTAGTGTGCCAATTGTAAACCCTAAATCCTGGGCTCCCTCATCATGGTGCAGTTTTTCTCATGATTTGTTACCTGAGAGTTTTGCTTTCTCTGCATATAAATTGTGCCTAGTGGAAGGTTATGAAAAGGGGTTGGCTTTCAATCTGCCATTCTTTGTATGAGTGAGCTTGATCTTTTGCTCTGCTTCAATATGGGCTTCTCATGTAATGTGCAAGCAAATACCAGGTTTGCAAAGGAAAGTCTTCATCTGTCCAGGATGTGCAACTTCTATGTGGAGGGTGCAGTGCTTTTCTACAACACAAGGATACTGCATGGCAAGGGAGTGTGTCCTGGAATCAGCTATGTATCTATGTCACCCCATTGCACCCAACCCAATAAATTTTGCAGTCCACCACTCCTCTTCCCAGAGTGCACTGGATAGAAACAAAGGCAGCTCTCAGAGATCAGGACAATTCTAAGCATTGCTGTGTTCCTCTCTTCATTGTCACAGTACTGATGCTTTTTGCTCCAAATGCTGTCCCTCTGCCATGCCCCAGCTGCCCTTGCTCTCTGTGCAAATGCCTTACTGACATGTTCACAAGTAACTCTTGTTTGTCTGAGTCTTGACCATATTGTAGTGATAACTTCAAAAGCAACCTACTAGATTGGCCACAATTTACTCTAGAAAACTCTGAAATTTGAAGCAGTGCAGATTGTAGTGAGCAGAACATGGCAAACTATTTGCAGCAAAGTGTTTCAGTTGGTGAAGAATTTCAAACTGAACGCTTCGATGGGATGGAAAGTGATAGTGTTATGCTGGGTTGGTTCCAATGTAGTAGTTGCCTTTTGGCTTGTACATGACTGATTTTTATGATTTTTGTGCATTTTACCAGTTTCCATTGTTTGTGGAGGGCAGAGAGAGAAACTTTGGCAGGAGTTCTTTCAGATCCTTCACAGTGGTGGGATCACAGGTCAAAGAAGGTAAATAGATATTCCTGCTGTTGATGGAACTATGGCTCTTGTGGGAGGCAGAATATCTCTTTTGTTTATCATACTGTGGCCTCTTTTGCATGGAACACAAAGATCAAGAAATATGTCAAGGCTGGGCAACCTGAGAAATGCAACAAGAAGGGCTGTATCCTCACAATTTCACCTTTGTTCAGGTGCTTAATGCATGTACTAGCCTATGAGCACTTGAGGAGGGCAGGTTGGCTCATGAACAAATCATTCAAAGTGATATGAGTCAAATGTCTTTGTGGAGAATAGCTTTGTTGACATGTATGCCAAATGCGGGAGCATGGAAGAAGCATGGAGGAAGCTTGGAGAGTGTTTAACTAGATGTGCTCACACAACATGGTCTCTTGGACTATTATCATATCAGGACGTGTGAAATATGGGCATGGGCATAGGCATTGGATCTATATCAACAAATGCAACATGGGAAGGTGTGTGGCCAAACACTGTCATGTTTGTGGGGGTGTTGAATGCATGTGCCAATTGGCACTTGAAGAGTGCAGGTTTGCCTATTAACAGATCATTCAAAGTGGTCCTGAGTCAGATGGTTTTGTAGGGTGTAGCCTCATTAACATGTATGCCCAATGTGGGAGCACAGAGGAGGCTTTGAGAGTGCTCAACAAGATGCCCTCACATGACGTGGTCTCTTGGAATGTTATCATAGTGGGATGTGAAATATGGGCAAGAGCATGAGGTGTTGGATCTATTTCCGAAAATGCAATAGGAAAGTTTGTTGCCCAGCCCTATTGCTTTTGTGGTGGTACTAAATGCATGTGCTAGTATAGGGGCACTTGAAGAGGGCATGCATGGTCATGAGCAGATCATTCAAAGAGGGTTTGAATCAAATGTCCAGCTGGCTAACAACCTCATTGATATGTATGCCAAATGTGGCATTATGGAGGAGGCTTGGAGAGTTTTCAACAAGATTCCATCATGAGATGTGGTCTCTAGGAATGTTACAACACTCCACATTTTCAAGAATCTGCAGGTATGGGGTCTGCTCATTCATCACTTTGAGAACATTGTTTGTTCTTGTGGGGATTATTGGTGATGCCAGCAGGATTCTGTTTAATATGTCGCTAGATTGGTTCTTTTCTTGTGTATCGTGATGTCTATTTGTGTTAGTACACTGGTATATTATTTGAAGATGCAGGGTTTGCCTGTTGTGAAGGCCCTAGATGAAGAGTGGTATTTAGAAGAAAGGCCAAAGTAGAGCAGAACCATATTATTTGGATGTCTGTGTTGACAACAGTGCTGTACAAAGTCCAGATGTACTAAACACTGCATTCTGAAGGATTATCAAGTTTTCTTTTTGGGTACCTGGAGCCAATTCAGCAATCATTTGGGGGAAATCGCACAATTGGATTATATGGATTTTTTGAGAACTAACTGATGTTGTGCTGGGGCTTTTTTAATAATTGAGGACAATGTCCATGCAATATATATACACTGGACATGGACGTGCTACTGTAAGATGAGAATTGTTTTTTAAAATCATAGTTGGAATTCAATTGTTTGGTGTCGTATTTGTGATAGGATTTGACCATACTTTCTTCTTGTTGGAAGTACATGAAATCTAAGAGTTTGACAGTATCAAGGAGTCACCAGTTTTTAGGAACTTTTGGAGGACACCTTGTTTTTCTCATGGACGTTCTCTCTACAACCACATTGCTAACCATTGTTGGTTTAGGGCAATGCTTATTTCCAGTTATACATAACCGGTTTTGAATTTATCATACACTTTCCTCTCAAATTTGTAGTCTCATGATTTCTAGCAATCGGAATTAAGCAGAATTTTGCTTGCTTTTTGCTCTATATTCTATTATACTTGGTCTTGAGGAAATGCTTGGTCTTCTTGCCCCTTGCTCCAGTCTACAATATTAGATGTAGGTGGGATATATGCTCAATACTTGCACTGTTTTTGGTTGCATATGTTTGGTTGTGATGAAAATGAGTATATTGTCTATCTGTTTCCACACTTTAATCTTTGATGTTCATTTGGATTGTCACCAAGTGGAGGTTTTGTGCCAATTTCAGTTATAGTTTTTCCTTTCGTCTGTTTCTTGTTACACCCAAATTGAACACATGCCAACATGGGGAATTGGGCTCATGTGTGTTGATTATCAACAACCTAAGAGCACATCATTTCAATCATTTAGGACTTGCAAGCAAAATGCCCTGCCAGAATGATGTTTCATGAAACCTCCCTGCACCAGCCTGGAGTGGGAAATTTCACTTTGGAGGTCCCCAAATTGGGGAGTCAAATGTGGAGTTGATGATGCACTTATTTTGTTTAAACAATCTAAAATGTACTAGGTGAAATTGACCTGAATCGAGAAACTTTTTGGGAAAGCTAAACATGACCTCAATAGATGAAGTTCCATGAATAATATGGATTCAGAACAATGAATGTGATATCAGGAGATGAATTTCCATCAGTAGAATGTCATTTGAAGACCCATGGATGAAGTTGACTACAGTCAATGAAATGGATTGACAATGTAATGTTCTGAAAACAAATGAAATGATTGATGAACACAGCTAAACTGACTAGATGAAATGAACTATGATGGATGAATGTGACCTCAATGACTGAATGGAATTGCAATGAACAATTTTGATGGGATGAAAATTTGTGGACAAATTATTTTCAAATGTAGATGGGTGAATTTCTATGGATAAAATGAGTCAATTGAGTGAAAGCGATCCAAATTATACAAGCAAGTTAAAATTTACATTTAAAAATTCAAACAATACAAGAAATTTAATAATGTCCACACTAATCCACAAAATGATTTCCTAATGTGAGCCCTAATATTCCTTTAAATAGGATTTTGTGAGTGATTCTAGAGGGTTTGGGTCGAAGCTTTTTGTTTTTTTATCCATATGAGAAATCAAAGCATGCAACACACATGCTTAGCTTGTAGGAGGTTTTCAAGTATCTTTGCACTTCACCATTGTGATCCCAAAGTGCTAACAATTTATGCAAGAGTCATAGTTTTTGAAGGTGGTGATGGTTCTATGATGCTTAATAGTTATATGAACATTGTGAGATACAAATGGAAAGCAAGAACTTCGCCGTAAGCAAGGGAACACTCCTATTCATGCACAACTCACAATGTCAATTTTGCACAAGCAAAGGCAACTTGAGAAAGTTAGGGATTTTGAAGGCAATTGGATGTATGAAAGAATAGGAGCAAGGTTGGTACATATGGAGTAGGTTCATACATGGAAGAAGGTAGGTAGGTTCATAGCTTTGTAGGTAGGTTGGTGTTGCAAAAATAGACATACCACACCAATAATAGTTCATTACATAGATGGTCTAAGAACAACATGGATGAATATGAACCCACCACATGAAATGAAAGGTGATGTATGAATATTGTTGAAACAAATGGCATGAATCATAATGGACAAATTTGACCTAGACAATGAAATGAAATGTGATGAATGCATGTACTTGCATAGAAATAAAATGAAAATCAATGGATGGAGGTTGCAAAAATTTGATGGGGTAATAAAATGAAATTGAAAGAATTAAATAAAGTGAATGTTGATTGGTGAATTTTTGCCATTGGATAAATGAGGATCAATGTACATTGAATTTTTGTAGGGGTGTAGTTTCATAGAAGATATTGACACAAATAAATGTTTTTTATAAATGAATGTGAGCCCATGGAATGAACATGCATGGATGATGTGAACTCATTGGACAAATATCCATAGATGAAATGTTATTTTGAAAGTGCATACACACATACATACATACATGTAAACTCTAAACCCTAAACAAAATTCTTGGATGAACATTGTGCAAATAGATGAAATGGACCAATTTAACCTAATTACACAAAATGAACTTGGATGTATGATTGGGACCCTTTGAAAAGAGATTTATTGATGAAATGAATTTGATGAATGAAGGTGATCCCATTGGATGAATAAAAATCTGAAAATTGGTGGATGATTGAATCCCATCAAATGAACTAAAAGTGGAGATATAAGATCCAAAGGATGAAATGGATGTAATTGGATGAAATTTTAATGCATGAACTTTCATGACAATTTTTGGGATGGAAACTTTTCATTGGATGAAGTGAATTTTGCAAGAGTGGACATTGAATGGACTTCTTTTGCATGGAACAATGCAAATGAAAAAGTAAATTGGTGCATGAATATGATACCATGTGATGAATTTCCAATGGATGGAGATATAATGGTTCAAATGGAATGAATATGATGGATGAATAGATATCCATCAAATGAAATGAAATCTTGAAATCTTATGGAAATTGATGGCATGGAATCTAATCTTGAAACTTGAATCAAAGTGCCCACCAATGTGGTTCAATGAAACTCATTTCATTCAAGGGTCATATGCATTTGTTGGCTCTCACCATAGGGAAGAGACTATGCATTGGTGTAAGATTTTAGGCATAAAGTTTTTGGCTCAAACTTGACCAATGAATGATGACATTTGATATTATATGTGCATATAGTGGATGGGCATGTCTGCGTTTATATGAAAAATTCTAGATCAAATAAAGGAAGTTTGAAGTTTGAACCTACCATAAACGCATAATCATCCAAGATGAATTGCTTGTAATTTAATACTCAAGGTTTTGAGAAAGTTGTTAACATGACATTCATTTACTTATATGTAGTGTAATCCAAGGGTAGAATAGATGAAAATGAAAAACTACAAATTAGGGATTTTCTTTTTCATTTTTATGATGTTCATCATGGGCTAGGATTCCAAGAAGGATTTAACATTAAATGGTGACAACTTTTTAAAACTTGTTTGACATTTTTTTCTTTGGTGAATTTGCACATCCTAACAACATCTATCCAAAGCAAAAAAATGTTTACCAAGTGGTATATGGTGATTTGAATAGTCAAATTTGCCTAAAGTCACATGATGCAATCGTTTGGCAAGTTTGATTAACCATTTTTTCAATCAATAATTCGGATTTGCCACCATTAATCTCGATTTGATTTCCTTGGATGCCAAAAGACTACCCTAAGATACTCTCTCCCTTTGCAAACCCCCCATTCCAAGCTTTTTGCCATCACTTGCACTTATGTAAGCAACCAAATGAAATTGCTGCCTATAGAAAGTTAAGATATTTTGTTGTGTGAAATTTACAAGACAAATTTCTCATTCAGATTTTCCAAGATTTGAACAACCTAGATGGAAGTACAATAAACAATAAAAAGAAGTGAGGATGATGTTAAGGTACAAACTTAAACTTTGAGGTGTTTGATTTGATTTTTTTGTTTTTATAATCTTTTGCATTCATAGTTAAGATTTGCACTTGCAATTTGATGTTTAATGTTGTGTATGGTTTGTTGAGGGGAAGTGCAAAATGAAAAATGGGATGAAAGTTTGATCAAGATTCAAGGTACAACATTTTTGCTTCTATAAAAAGTTTTAGGGTTTAGGTTTAAACAAAGGATCTGGATTTTGTAACTCCCTTGAAGGTCATCCTTTGATTGTCATCTTCACCTAGTGCTTTGGTTTTGAAGTTGTGCTAGGAACTTGCAAGCATTTCAATTTGTGTGTTGAGGCCTAACATGTTGTGTAGCTTAGTCAAAGTTCAAATTTGAAGCTTAGGTTTATTTTTCTTAAGGTTCAATTCCTTGCTTTTAGGTTTTGTTAGATGCCTTTTCTTGTTCATTAACTATTTCCACTTTTTCAAAGTGCATCATGTTATTTAGGTCAAAGTTCGAATTTGTTTCTTTTTCAAGTTCACATTCCTTACTTTGAAAGTTCACTAAATGCATTATCTTGTTTACCAAGTTTCTACATTTGTAAAATGCATTGAGTGTCTACAAGTTCATTGTGTCCATGGTTTTGGATTTCAAAGCCTTCAACTCTTTTCGAAACCCTAAAAATCTCACAAAAATTCATTGTTGTTGTGTGTCTCTGGCATCATTCAAGTTTATTCCAAACTTTAAATTCTATCTCCTATTCTTAGGATCTACATTTGCAATCTGCACTCCCTTAGAGGGGGTGTACAAATAAACTATGCAACATCCTTTGCTAGTCTATCACCCACATCATTGTCACCTACATCTTGTGCATGTTTGAAGGGGGAAAATGTGTTGGTTTGTAAGAACACAACGACTCCCACCTATATTGCTACGGATATTATGTTATATTCTAAACCCAATGAACTAAAATAGAGGGCAAAAAAATTTGAATGGGAATTAAACGAAATTTACCAAGACCATTGGGCTATAATATTTTCATGGTTTGAAATAGTTTGTGGGAAGGATGGCAAAATGAAAATGGTCAACTGCAAATTTTGCATTGACATTAGGGGAAGGGAAAAAAATTAATGACAAAATTAAACTTTCTAATTAAGCATTTTGGTTTTAGAAAATGCACAAAAGTTAAACTAAATGTTGTTGATGGTTAATTTTATGTTTGTCCTACTAATTTTCATGTTAGAAATGAAAAGTTGTATGCCTCCAAGGAATGGAATAATGTTGTTAAATTGAAAATGGGTTACAAGGCAACTCAAAAAGAAAAAATACATCTATAGTTTTTTTCAATATTCCAGTTACATTAGTAAGGCAAGCCCATGATAGATTTTGAAGGGTTCAAAAACCTTCTCCATTTTTTGAAAGTTGAGAATTGCCCCCATAAACATTAGTTAGATATATACTACAACAAGCTAATCCATGGCTAAAGCAATGCACAACATCATCTTGCAAGTTATAAAAGTTGTTCCAAAACTTTAGTTAATCTTGGTGAGTTGTGATGAGGTGATGACTTTTAATAACCAATCTTGGTTATTAGTTCATGTGTATGTGGTTGAATAGTGGAGGAGGGTTCCAATTTTGTTAAACCTACAATAATTTAATGATGATGCAACATTGAATAATATCACATGCTTCATTGTCTAAAGCCATAAATTGACATTGGTGGGATGGGTGAAATAGAAGTAGCAAACAAACTTGTTGGTTTTGGGATAGATAGAATGATAATCTTCCAAGGTGTCAAACCTAACACACATGTGTCACCACATAATATTTGCAAAAGCAAAATCCTTTTGTGAAGAGGGTGCATTACATGGCACACCCCACAAACTCAATAGTTCAAACTCTTAACAATTGGAGATTGCTATCCAAGATCAAAATGTTGCTTGTCAATACGTATATTATTTCATCCACAAGCCAAATAGGTTTTTGAAGCAAAGAAGTTGGTTGAACAAATTGGTATCACAAAAGTCAATATGAGATTCTATGTGATGTAAAAGCCTTATTGAGCCTTTGCTTGTGTCTTTCCCCTTCTTGAATTGATCCAAGGTCTATCCAAATTTGCCCAAAGGTGTGGGACCTTCATCACTAATTTTGTTTATGCTTTTGAATTTGTTGAAATAGATCATTTTGCAATGTAATATGAAAGTTCAACAAAGTATTCAGGTTGGCAGTTTTTTTTTTCGGGTGATTTAATGGAGCACATCAATGACAACTTGTGCAACATGTTTGATTTAATGAATATAATCTACCACTAGAATTGAATATTTTTCCTTCTATTTTGGTGGATAATTTTATATGTTGCATGTTGCAAATCTAGTCACAAAGATTATGAGCATATTGACCAAAGAATATGGGACCACATGTGTGGAAAATGTTCAATGACAATGTTTAAAACTTGTGTAGGTCTTATTTGTGAGTTGAATAGGCAATTTGTAGCCCAAAAGTTGTTGAATGCAGTTCAAGTGATCCATCCCCACTATTAGTTAGTTTTAAAAACAAAATAACATTTTTGAACCACTTGGGTATTATTTAAGGGTGAAAGCACATTTCGAGGGGGCCCAAGTTTATTGTCACATTATATTATTTCTTAGGGTACCCATGTTTGAATTGCAACCATGTAATTATTAATAATAATTTCACAATGTTTTTGCACATTATGGTAGGTCCAAACACAAGGAAATCAAATGCTAAAATACATTTTTGTACGTCATATGATGTGATGTTAAAGTATATTTGTGCAAAAAAAAGTACATCATAACACACTAAAGAATGCAAATATACTTTAACAATGATTGAAATGATTTTTAATCTTTATGAAATTTGTAGTACCACTAAACATTGTAATTCCATACGTTGATTGGAATAAATTTGTGAGCCATGTGAAGAATTTGATCATTATCATATCACAAATGGGGTTTTTATGGCAATGAATATGTGACAAATCAAATTTTGAAAAAAAATCATTTTCAAATTCTAGATGAAAAGAAATGTGAGATGGGCTATTTTTAAAAATTCCAATTCAAACATTTTTTGGTTAACTAATTCAAACCAAAAACTATTCTAATCTAAAACACAAAATGTTCTTTATTATATTGCCCGTACCATAAATATATGCATTACTCTTTGAATTTTATTTTTTAGAATTTATTTAGTTATTTCAAATAATTAAACAACACTAGCTTTGTGAAAATCAAAATATAAACCCCAAACACTAAAAGTGAAACCCAAAATTAAATGCAACACATTTTGGAAGTGCAATATGCCAAAATGTGACATCTATGATGATATTTAAATATGTTCAATGAACAAACCTAATCATGTCATTGTATATGCCATTAGTCGTGGATTTCTATAATTAAATATAATTACATAATCAGGCCACCTAACCTCATTCAATATTCTTAACCTACAAGTGGCCTATATTAACTAGGTTAGGTGGCCTAGCCTAAGCTACTTAACTTATTTGAACTTGGGTAGGTGACATGGTGTCATTTGTCACTTGTGGTTTGTGTTTTATGATAATATTCAAACTAAATACTAATTTATTCAATTAAAACGTTTATATTAAATTATTAAATTAAATTTATTAAACATATACAAAGTTAATAAATATATGTCATAAAAATAATTAAATATTTATAATTAATTGATATGTTATAAATAAAAATTTATTGATCTAAATATTATACATCATAAAATAGTATAAGAATTGATCACATAACTTGAATTACATTTTTATTATATTTTATAATGATTTATATTGATATTTTTTTAAATAAAGAAAGTTCATTTCAAAATATGTAGACTATGGATTTGAATGTTTTAATTTAGGGAATCAAGATCGAAATGTTATTATGTAACAAAATTAAAAAAAACATTTGTTCAAATGAATTTAATATATAAAAAAACTAATGTATTACATCTTTGGAATTAAAAAAAAAGGCCTTTCTAATTTTTCATTTAGACAAAATATTAATAAAACATTGAATTTTCAAATTGACATTTGCATATGATTTAAAATGGAATATGTTTCAAATATAATTCACTTCACTTTGCATCAAAGAAAAACAAGTTGTGTTGTTGGCAAAGGGCTTGGTCTCCTCCATTGGAGACCAAGGTTCAAACTCCTATAGGTTGACTATATGTAATCCATATGTTGATTTTATGTAAGCTAAATGTTGATTGTATACAAAAATAAAAAATAAAAAATAATTTTATTCAAAATATTCAAAATTATTAAATAAAATAAAAATAAAATCACTTGCCACAAGCCAATTTCTTATTTGTCCCACCTTATTAATTGTTAAAAAAACATGGCGTATATGTTCACAATCATGATTACTAATGGCTTTTATGACTAAATATGACTAAGAAAAAAAATGTTTAAAGGATAAACAAGTTGTCCACTTGTCATGTAGTCATGTAGGGCATTTACAATTATAAATCTAGTCATAAGTCTAGACATATTTGCCATGTTTGGGCATAATATTGTATACTTTTGGCATATGTCATGAAAGTGTCCAAGTTAAGCCCCATATAATGTGTTTTTACCCTCATGTACATTTTGGGCACCCCAAGGCTTGGGAGTCTTCTATTTTTTCTTATTGGCCAATACTAAACCATGCCCTTCTTAATGAGTAGTTTACATTTTTCAAATTCACCATGCATAATCAATTCCAAGTTGCCATTTTGCTTCCCCATGACTACAACCTAATTACATGGTTGTGGGAGAAGTTGTGATCTAGTGCAATTTTAAACCACCATATCTTTGAATGGTATACTTTGGTGAAACTATGCATGGTTATGGTGTTGAGTAGTGTGGAGGATGATGCACTTTTTCCAACCTTGCCTTCATCAAATCAAAGATCTGAAATTGTCTAACCACTCATCTAAACCTTGTTGTTCAAATGTATGTGCGTAAATTCTATTCAATAAAATCTTAATTGTCGGATCTTAAACTTGTTAGCGACTGGTTTTAATTAAGTAATATAATCAAAGTGCACTAGCTTAAACTTTGTCTATATAACACTTGTAATTTCAACTTCAAAAAGTCCATAACTTTTGTAATTTTAGTTATTTTGCACTTACAATGAATTGCATATGTATATATTCAAGTCTATAACTTAAATGAATTTCTATTGAAAATCCTTCCATATACAAGAACATGTAGCAATTGTAATCACCTAGTACAAAAAAAATATCATTGTGACACCAAAAGTGGTCAGCCCTAACCCACCAATTATGTTTTGCGGTTTCTATTGAGCTTCATATGGCAAATCACAACAATGAAAGAAATCGTTCATCTTTGATGGGTTTATTTTTTAGATGGTGGTTGGCATACATATGTTATTTCACATCAAAATTTCACTTGGTCCATAATGGTGACTTCTAATTGCATGCTTATGGATTCATGTAAGCCCAATCTTCATTCATTTTTCAACTTGCATTGATTTTGTTTCTAGTTGGGTTTGGGGTGTAGATAGGCTTGAATTATATTGGGTCTAGCACCTTTCTAAGGTTGGGGTTTCCCTTCAAGTTATTTAAGGTTTTATTGCTTTTTGCATTTTTGTAGAAACTTTTTTAATGTTTTATGATTGTAACTTTTGCAAGAGTTGGAGAAGCCAAAGGGATTATGGATTTTGATTCTAGAATGGCATTTCATGAGTCATTTTAAATAGTATGTGATTGCATTTGATCTATAAATTAGCTTATTTTGTATCAAGGTGGTGTTTTTCCAAAGAAAATGTAATAAAAAACATTGCCTTCCATGATAGACATCCCTTTAGATTTTATTTTTGCTTGCAAATAATCTTTCAACATTGTTTTCAAATGTTGTCAAGTTGTTTATGGTTTGACAATTTGGTTTAGGTTTTATTTGTAGCATTAAGGTTATTTATCTTTCTATTATTTATGTTTGTAGATTGTGAAATGGTGGTTTTTTACAAAGAAGGTTTTGAAACATTATCTTTCATTGTACACAAACGGTTGCTTCATGAGAAATTCATGAATTCACCAAGATGTATGGGCGTTACATTTTTCACTTTTGGTCTATACAATCTAGGACATTATGGTGATTTTTTTTTCTATTATGTGTTATGCATAATGCAACATTAGTTTTCACGAGTTTCCATATTGTTGATTCTAGATTATTTAGGTTTTGAACCATGTCTAGTGGAGTTGTGATTCAAATTCAATGCCATCAAATGTAAGTTCAAATGTAACTTTTTGCATCCAAAGTTGTGATTACTTTAAATGCTACAGTTTTTTTGGCTGATTTGTTTACATTATGATGAAATTTAACCTTAAATTACTCAAAGGATTTACACACTCAAGTTGCAGATGTAGAAATATTAATATTAGATTTCATGTGCATCCCCAAGATCATACAATGATGTCCATTAAGGTGTTGGATATTTAAAGTCAAAGAATAGTTTAGGCTTATTTGACTTGTTCTCATTATTTTCCTTTCAAATTATTATCTAGTTGATCAATAATCATGTTATTATTCATCAACTTATTATTCATCATTTTTGAACAAAAATGATTTGCATCTTTATGGAAAAGTGTTGTGTTTCAATAGATCTAATCATAACATTGTATTATGAAGCTATATGCATCAAAAAGACATTAAGGTAAAACATGAATTTAAGTTTCTAAGGTTGGTCTTTTTACTTATTTGACTTCTTGGCATTTTTTTAATTTTCTTTTTTTGTTTAATTTGGATTTGGTTTTGGATATCAACATACTTTTGCACATGTATTTAGGCGAACCCATCCTTGGGTGGTATTAGGGTTGTCACAACATTTGACCGTCCATCATGACGCAACATGTTTGTTTGGAGTTGATGTTGCCCTACATCACATTGAAATAAAGTCAACCTAGGTCAAAGCACATGTTAAGTTACCTAGGGAAAAGTTAAAGGCAATTGATACAAATGTCATTAATCACCTTAAAACCCTAGGATGATCGAAATGATATTCAGTTGCTTAAGTATATGGCAATGAATGTTTTATGGCGGCAACAGAATAAAGTTTACGAAAAGTTTTTTTGGGTGCAACCAAATTTTTTTGGTTACTAAATTAATGGCGGAAATTCAGCATCATCGATCAAACAACTAAAAATTTGTGTGACAATATAAAACAAATTTAAACAATGATTGAAAATTTTAAGGAGCTCAATTTGAATTTTGGTGACCAAAAATTAATGATCAATTTTTTTGGGGCAATGACCATAATTTTTTGATCATTGGATCAATGGTGAAAATCAAGTCATCATTAATTAGATGATTGAAAAACATTTGGGCAATGATTTAAGGTTTTTGTTTGAATTTTGGTTATCAAAAATTAGTGATCAATTTTTTTGGGGCAGTGACCATAACTTTTTTATCATTGGATCAATGGTGAAGATCAACCCATCATCAATAAGATGATTGAAAAACATTTGGGCAATGATTTAAGGTTTTTGGTTGCCCAATCATGCAATTGCAAATTTTTGGTCGCTTAATTTAACAATTGAAAAATTGGGAGACAAAACATTTTTAGGCATCAAAATTAGTCAAATCAAAAAAATTCCATCACCATAGGTCTATTCCTCATATTCTTAACCCCTTCACATTAAGTGTAAAGTTGCACCATTGTAAATTTTATATATTTATTTACCAATTATTATCATTAGAATATGGCCCAAATTGTTGATTGAAATAAGAAATGATAATTACTACAAATTTGTAAACATGAATGTAATCAATTTTTTATACCTCCTAGTCCTAACATTTGAAAATTGTTCAGAATTTTGTGGTTGTGTCAATTGTCTATTAAACAAATTAAAAAGAGGATTATTTGAAGCCATCCTAAAAATTAAAAATATTAAAAAAGTGAAAAAACATGTTCATTTTTTGTTCTTAAACAAAGGAACCCCAAATGTTACTTCTTGAATTTTTTTCCTTGACTATTTATTTGGAATATTAAAATTTAGTTTTTTGTAAATTCAATTGAAGTTTCAAATTTTATATGACGTGGATAACCTTTTGATATAAAATTTGAAATGAAAATCTTTCTTTAAGTGAGTTTTATGTTGTCCTTAAGTTGGATGGGTCTAAAAGAGTTGGGGTGTGACATTCTTAATGGTACCCCTAAGGATGGGCTTGTTCATTTTTGTTATGTGTAGACAATGAATTGTGATGAGGAGTGGGGAGATCTACTACAATTTCAAAGTTTTGATAAAAACTTTTTATTGCTACACAATCAATGTTGCACTAAATCACTTAATTCTTTTTTCAATATGTTGTGTACAATATGTTAATTTTTGTTATGTTAGTAACTGCAAAGAGAATAAAGTAGAACTTGAAACTTGTGTGAAAGATTAACAAATATTCAAAGGCTTGCTATGGTGTTTAAGCCTTTGCCTATAGGTATGGCCAAACATATGTAACTAGATTATCCTATTATACTTTTGTAGAAAACAAAACTTGATTTCAGCTATTTTAAAATTGCGCACCACTTTCATCAAATTTACATACTATTTACAAGAGATTTTGATCAAACAACTTTTTCTATTTAGTAGGAAACTTTGATTACAATGGTGATGGATATCATCTTACAACCCAACTTCTTCTTTTAAAAAAATACAAAAAAAGTACAAAAGGTGAGAAATTCCCTCCATTCATTTTGTTACTTTCACATCTCTTTGCGTTGTTTTGTAGCCATAAAACCTATCATGTTAAGATGTTTGGTGCCTCATGTTTGACATTTTGTTGCATCTAGTAACTTCATAAATTTAAAGATGAAAAAATTTATTGTACATGTTCCATGTACAAAACATTTTTTAGGTGCTCATCACAACATTATGAACATTGATTGTTAACATAGCCACTTTGAAAAACAGAAGATCTTTGCACAACTAGTTAGATCGATTAGCCTATAAAACATATGCCACCTTGATACCCCATCACAAATAGATGATCACCAAACACCTTACTTGGAAAAAAATGAAAGAAAAACCTTGAACCTTTCTAGATATTTAAAAAGTTAGGTTAAAAATGCTACCAAATTAACATCATAGTCCAAATGTGACAAGGCTTTTTCTCTTTTTAAAAAACAATTGTTATAGTTATCAAGGAAAGAAAGAATGTTGCAAAAATTTATTTGATTTTATTCTTATTTTTCACATTTTGGAAAAAAATTGCACAAAAAGAAAAACTCTATTAAAGACTACTTGAAATACTTGAGGCTTGGGAATGCCAAGGTTATTTCCCTTCACTAGTGACCTTCAAACAATGGTTGGACATAACTAGCATCTTATACATTCATAATTGGTTTAGCATGTGGATGCAAATCACTTTTCATCCATATATAGAATGGACCACTTTTCTTCCACACATGTAATGACATGGAGGCAACTTAATGTGCAAGTTTAATTTGGGAGTGGATGTCCAATCAAGAAGAGATAAGTCCACAAGTACGTCCTACTGTTGATTAAGCTAGGTAATCTTGGTATCAATTTGTGTTCCTGTTGTAGTTATTTGAATTTGTAAATAATTTCTCATTCCGATTTTTTTAATAACCTAAAATCAAAGAACCACCAATTTCAGTTTTTTGAAAATATTCAAAATTGAAGAAATGTCGATCTTGGTTATTTCCAACACCTTAAAAAAACCAACAATTTTGATGAAAGAAGTAAGGTTTTAGGTTGATTGTTTGATTTAATTTTTTTTGACAATCATGGTTATATATATATCAAAGCCATTCCCTTGATCTTTTGAGAATCATGGTTATGAATCCTAAAATCTGCTCTAATAACCAAAGGAATTTATTGTATGTTCCTTTTTCTAATTACCATCCACCATTGGTAATAACCCATGTTGCCTGTGTAAGTGTCCATAACCATATATATGGCACATAGATCTCAAGTAAGTGTAAATCATTTACATTTACACATATGAACCTTTTACATTTACACTTATATAATTGTTGTATATATATATTTTACACTTACATGAGGCAATGTAAATATTTGTCAATACATCCACACAACCCTATGTAAATGTTTCGGAGTGTGTAAGTGTATATATTGTACACTTTTGATGATCATAGCTTCTTGCAAGTCCATATTAATCCCAAAGCTTATTGATGTTTGCAATGGGTCACTTTCCAACCCTTCATAAAAATCATGATATTTTGATACTCCCCAAACATTAATGTTTTCTACCAATATTGGACTATGGTGGTGTTTTTAGTGTCATGCACGTAAATGTTTTAAGACTTACACTCCATGTAAGTGTAAATCGCATAATGAAATTTATTCACACTTTGTGTAAGTGTTTAATATTCATATATGTTCATGTAAGTGCAAATGTAGAACACAAGAAATGTAAATGTAAAACCATGTAAATATATTTTATGCCGTGTAAAACAATGTAAGAGTAAATGTAAAACATATACATTTATGTGATTTTACATGGCAATGTAAAACAATGTAAGTGTAAAACAATGTAAAAAATGTAATTTTTATTCTATAAGGGGGGATTTCATAATGTTTTTGGTGATAGGTCAATGGAATGGTCTGTTGCAATTTCAAAAAAAAGACAATCAAAACATTTGTGCTTTGGGCACCACAATTAATTATTTCTTTTGGTGCAATGGGCCTTTTGATTGGCCTATTACCAAAAAATTATGAAATCTCCCCTTCCCAAGTAGAAATCACATTTTTTCCATTGTTTTAGACTCAAAACCATATAAATGTATTAGTTTTACACTTACATTGTTTTACACAGTTACATAAAATCATATATATGTATTTATTTTGACATATACAGGTCTAGTGTTCTACACTTACACATAGTGTAAGTCCTAAACCATTTACACTCAGAACACTGGTAAGAACCCATCTGTCACATTGTATGGGAGAGAGTGAGGGATAGTGAGGTTTTTATTTTTCAAATTTTTGCACTTTGGCCACAAAAGAAATTTACAATAATAAATTCCAAAAAATTGCTAAAAAAAGAAAACAAATAGCCAAACTTTTGACACCACAAAACTGAAACGAAAAAAACCTATTGAGGGGATTGGCTTCAATGTGGAGGTGCATCTTCAAGCTTTGTGTGTGCAATCATTTTAGTGCTTTGTTTTATCTCTGGCATGTGACCAAGCTTAATGTGGACCCTTCCCATGACATCAGAAAAAATCATGACATCATAAAGTACTAGGCTATATTTTTAGCCTTGACCAACTTCACCTTGGACTAACTTTTTATTTGGAATACAAAGTGTACAAAATTTGTTGGGAGCAGGTGGTTTTTGGGGATCATGTGCAGCTAAATTCATTTGAAAAGGCCAATTTTCACCAAATTTCCACTTCTCAATTACAATTACACTTACACTTAACATTTGGGGGCACTCCTGAGCCAAAATCACATTATGGCTAAAGGGCTGGCCTCCTTCTTCCTTCACCACCTTGGGTGAACCAGCACCTACCTTCACCTTCTTGAGTGAGACCTCTTAGCGGCTATATGTAGCCTGGGAAATTTGAACTTGGAGACCACCAGTGTTGGGTGGTTCTTAGAATGAGGGGCAGATAGATATTCACATGTTTTCAACTGAGGTATATACCCACCTATCTGTCATTTCTCAAAATATTCAAAGAACTGGTTTTGGTATATAACTGTGGTTCTCAAATATTTGAAAAAGTTAAAGAATCATCAGTTTTTTTTTCCCCCCCTCCTGGTTCTTTCATGAAAATTGATGGTTCTTTAAAGCTTTTGATATAATCAGAATCGGTGATTATTTGATTTTGAGTTTTTTGTTTTTAAGAACAGGAACCAGTGGTTATCTGATTCTGTCAAAAATTCAAAGAAACACCCAACGCTGTTGGAGACTTTGGTTTTGTGCACGAACAGTATGTTTGGAAAGCAACCCAATAACATGCGAATGTATGTGGTTGGTCTCCCAAGTCTGCTCTTTGCAGTGATATTGTCAGGGTCTGATGGAGGTCTCTAGTCTCTACATGGCAATATTTAACCAAGGAAAATGTTAAATTTGGACTTAACATACCCTGATTTAGTCATAGGATGTTTTGTAAATGTTTACAAGCAAACAAAATTATTTTATTAATTTCGGTTGGTTTTTACATTTTAAGAGAACTTATTGGTTCACAAAACGTGGGTGCAGTTCATTAGTCCCCATGAACTGATTAAAACCTCAGGTATGGTTTTGGACCCATTCCTTCACATTTCAAGATGCCTGTTTCCTGATTCTTTACAAACATTCCTCGGTGGATCTAGTTCCAAACTGGATCTGGTTCGACCTAAACTGGTGGTCTGGGTACCTGATAATTGGACCCAGAATGAATATTGACCAAAAACTGAAACTAGCCAACACTGGTTGGTTTTTGTCACAGTACCAACGTAGGTGCTGGTTCACCAAGGGCATGTCCGAATTAATTGTGTTAAGTGAGAGGAGAAAGAGGGAAAATTTCTGAACCCCTTCTGATGAGCTTGGATCTGAAGCATCTACAGCAGCAGCATCAGTCGCATTTGTGGCCCATAGGGCAATCTTCGACTGTGCAACAATTGTGAAGGGCACATATCATACCTGCCTATCAAAATACATCAAAATTAAATCAAGGGGAACGTGCCTAATAGGTACATGTCTATCGAGCCTAATTTGTGGAATATATATTTGAAAATTTCCTAGTTTCTCAAAATTTTCACAAAACCTTAAATAAACTATGATTATTTCAAAGCATTGACAATGCATGGACAGTGAAGCATTGACACCCCCAAGTATGAATCCTAAAACAATATATCTCTATGAGAAATAATGTCATGGGAGCACAACTTTTGCAACTTAAACAAAATAGAATGATCAGAAGTCATACTTATGTGGGATGCTAAACACCCCTAACGAGCTTTGTTTGGCACTCTATTAGAGCTTGCCCTTTTGCACCCTATGCATTATTGCACAGTTATGCTTGTTCGACATGCAAAACAAAAAAACAAAAAAAGAGTTTTTCGGTCTCAAATGTTGGATAATTTCATAGCAAATTGAAACTCCAACCTCCCAAAAGAGAGCCAAGAATTCTCTTGAGAGTATAGTTTTGGGCATTGAAAGCAAGGTGCGCCTTGTTTTACTCAAGCTCTAACTTGGCATGCGACAATCAAACCATCAAAATGTACACCTACAACTAATTAATATGACTTTGCAAGAAGCTATGGTCATTAAAGGTGTAATAAAATTATCTATTAAAAATAAACAACACTAAAACCTAGAGTTGGATCATAAATAGGGTGAAATTCAAAAAGAAAAAAAAAACTTACCCAAAAAAAAAACACATTAGCATTCAAGGGTGGGGGGGGGCCTCAGTTTTTGTGGTCCCGTGTCAATGTATTGGAGCGTGTAAGTGTAACAGGATAAGTGTAAGTGTAAAGGATTTACACTCCATATATACAGCTATTGACACTTACACGCACAAGACTGGTTCTAACTTGAGGACCTGTGTGTTAATTTCACCTGTCATCAATTGATAGCTGAAATTGAGAAAAAATAAATTTGTAAATGCCTAATTTCACTTAAATTCTAAATCCATTTGTTGAATAAACTATTTCATATTTTAGTCAATATTAGGCAACAAAGGGCCTAATGTGGTAGGCCAGGGCCAGGGTAAGTACAAAGTATGTATGTGGGAGAGACGTCAAACCAAAACAAACCTTTTGCGCCCTCGTCCCCTATACAGTCAGTAGTAGTAGCTCCTGCAGCATGTGGGCAATGGAATCCATGTCTCTATACGGCTGGTAATTCCTCACCTTCCATACCTCCCCCAATACCTTTTTCCGTCTTTCTGGGGTCCAATGGCACAGAGAACAAGCAAAGTGACAACAATGGCCCACCACAATTGAAAAGTTGTTTTGCTTGTCAAAAAGATTACCAGAACTCCAGGACATGCTCAAACCATGCCAAAAAGTCCCCAGTACCTGCCCATGCCAACTACTGGATGTGGCGTGCAAGAAGCTGCGCTAAAAAGCCAGTAAATGCCTTTTGGGTCTTTACTTTTTTGCAGCTTTGCACTGTTGCAAGCCAGTAAAAAGTTGCATGCTTTTTTGGCAGTCTCCTATTGCATCGCCAATTTGTGCAAGAAAATGGCAAGACTTTCAGGCTTGAACAAAAACCTGTGTTCCTCTTCTCACCTCAAAGGTTCAGTCTGACAATTCAGCACTTTATTCTTGACTTCAAAATTATTGATAAATGTATTATATTAAATTTATCCTTCAAATAGCCTTGCTTTTGAGCCCCTTGTTCACTTGAAAAGCTTTCATCCACATGTATTCTTCTGTGATGAATTTTCATATGCCAACATCTCAAAAGTAAAACAAGCATATTTTATCCAAATTCCTTGTTTTCTTTGAAAGAATTGATAACTTTTCAAAAAAAGCTGGATTTGAAGGAAACTTTCATCACATTTCAACTAAGATTTTTATTTAGAGACAACTTTCACCAAGATTTAAACTGCTTGGACAGTTTTGTAAGAACATGTCACCAATTATTGATACATGTTCTTAGGATGCTTGCTCATGATGCTTCACTAGTGTGGTGGACTAGTACTTCACATGCTTGGTAGACGTTATGTTCATTCTAGGTCATATTTTCTCTTATAGATTGGGATATCAAGTAGAGCAACCTCCCCACACCAGCACATTCAATGAGATGAGAAATTTTGTAAGGTTTCGCTGTCACATTTATCATTCATATATGGAATCACTTCCATGCTACTGTTGTTTGCAAGTGCACCTCCACCAACTGGGAGATGATCTCGGCAACCCAAATTGCTAAATGCTCCTAAAATTAAGAGTGTGAATGTATGTACATTGGAGTGAATGTTTGAGTCTTTTTAATTTTTTTTGGGTTGGGTCAAAAGTGGTAGCTGGTCATTGGACCACATGTCCATCCACATGGAACTCTCTATTTGGTTAAATACAGCTTTTAACATCAACCTAGACTCACCCATGAATTGAAGGCATGGACCCCTGCCCCAAACTTCACTTGTTTAAAAGAGGAACAGATAAGCAATCACCACATGGACCTTGATAAAGGCCCTCCCCTCCTCCATACTGAGGAATAAACCTTATGCTTTTTGGAACTTTTAGATTTGCACACAAAAAATCTTGTTACCAAATCACATGCAACCCTTTTGGAAGCTGTTGAAGACTACAACAATATGCTTTCCAATAGATTAGCTCACAACATCTTTTTGAGATGCTCCACCAAGAACCATGGCCCCCTCCCCCCAGTACAATGATGAATCAAAATGTTGGGGACAGTGTTGGGGACATTGGTTCTGGACATTGAACTTTGAAGGTAAGTAGAGTCGTTTGTTGACTTTAAAAACTGGAGAAACCCCATTGAGGAGCACATGGCAATTTAGTTGTGCTGCAGGGTTAACTGAAAGGAGAGTCCATGTGCTACAAAAGTATTGGGTTTTGGTTGCTATGCATCTCTTCTTAAAAATTTGTGAGAGTTTGACTAATCCAGATTCCAGGTGCTTTCTGGTTTGAGTTTATTCCAGTGTTGTGCATGTATATGGCTTAGGACTTCCACTCCGTGAAAGAGTGTAAGGTTTATTTATGTTAGTGTAAGTATAAATGTAGAACATGGAATGTGTAGGTGTAAAATCCTGTAAATTTACTTATGTCCTGTAAAATAATGTAAGTATAAGTGCAAAATAATTACACATTTGGTTTTATGTGTTTGTGTAAAATAGTGTAAAAACATGTTGTTTCTATATGGGGGGGGGGGGGTTGGGTTGAGAATGTTTTTTGATAGGTCAATCAAAATGGCCCATTGTAAAATAATTTTTTTAGAAAAAAAATTGTGTTTGGGATGATGCATGACACCCAATTAAGTTAATTAATATGAATCATAATAAGTACCCAATCTTTTGTAAATTCCTAGGCCAAAAATGTCTATGAACAAAGTTAAAAATAAAAATTATGCTCATGCAATGAGATGAGGCAAAATGCACCCAAGAACATGCATCCAAGATATTCCTTATAATAGCACCACAATTTGTCCCATATCCTTTACTCAAAAGTTTATTCTTGTATTGTATACAGGCTAAAGGGGAGCACTACCATAGTCCCTTTTTGGTAGAAAATGCTTCTTTGGGGAGTATTAAAAGCATTATGATTTTTTTTTGAATGGTCAATCAAAGTGACCTATTGCAAAAAAAGTTTAATGTGGATGCACCCATATTTGGATGTTCCCACAACTAATTGATACAGATTGCAAGTAGGTATAGTTATTCAAGGTATGTAATATATACATTTACATTTACAAGTCTTAAAACATTTACACATCACTATGTAAATGTATTTGACAAATATTTACACTATTCATGTGTAAATGTAAAATGTTTGGACGTGTAAATGCAAATTATTTACATTTACATGAGATTTACATGTCATATATATGGCTATTGACATTTACATGCACAACATTGCTTTATTTCAATTCTGATCTATGTTTTTAGAACATTAGCTAATATTTGTACCAAATCTTAATAAACTTCCATATAAATGGGATATTAGTATTAAACATTTTGTAAAGTTTGATACAATCAGTATTGTATGTATTTTGTTCAATGCATTTTTTCTTTTAAGAAGGCATTGATGTAAGTATTTTTTATGAACAATATAAGGAGGCATCAAGTGTTGAAAGTCACTTCATATGTCATATCATTTTCCACCTTCTTCATATATAAAGACTTTCTATAATTACTATGTACATTTGGCTAAACATGCATGTTAAAAAGGTGACACTAAAGCCTTAATTGTCTAGATAGAAAGGCAAAAAATGTCTGGTGGTAATGACAACTCACCATGGATCTTCAAATGATATATATATTTAATGCAACAAAGATATGAAAGTTTACAAAATTGAGATATGTTCAAAACCTTAGGCTAATGTTAGACTCTATTAAAATGAACAAAGAAAAGAAAATGGATACTAATATGATATAGATGTTGTGTCAAGTCATATGAAGCCAAGACTGGCACATTAAGGTCATATTAAGACCAATTTGAATATGAGGTTTGTATTGCCCCATGATGTCAACTTGCATTGCTTTTAGTCATACCAACAAAATGAACAAGAAAAGTGAAAGGATATTAATATGGTACAAACATATCCTCAAGTATAATAGGGCAAGATTGGTATTACCTTGGTCATATTGAAGGCAATATGGGTTTGAGGCTTGTATTGTTTAATGTCTACTTGCAGTGCTTCAAGACATACCAACTTCCTAGGTCCCTTGATATTAATGCATAAATATATACAAACTCCATGTACCATGCCATCCTCCATATATCATAATAATGTTTGTCTATCTTCCAATTCTAATGACAAAAGTCCCAAGCTTGTTAAATGGTATTGGTGGTAATTCTCAATTTTGCAACAATTGTTTTTTGAAAGTTTGAGGTGAATTT
This sequence comes from Sphagnum contortum, assembly GCA_963920785.1. Lineage (NCBI taxonomy): Eukaryota > Viridiplantae > Streptophyta > Sphagnopsida > Sphagnales > Sphagnaceae > Sphagnum > Sphagnum contortum. Next base: position 11,385,674 of record OY987291.1, read on the forward strand.
TTATGAACTTTTTGCCACCAAGATAAGGAGGCAAAAGGTTTTTTGATGTGTTTCATGAATAATTTTTGAATACTTCAATTGCACCAAGCAAACAAAGACATAATTTAATGCCCAATTTTCACCAAATTCAAGACCCATCATGGATGCACATGATCATGGATTCACCACAACCTAGATGATGGAGGCACTACTCTCTTTACAATATATTTCGTGGGTCCCCATGCTATAGGGATAATGAAAAAGTTCCCAAAGTCTAATTTTGAAATGGGACACATTGTTGTTGTGCCATTTTGGAAACTCACAACTCTTAAGAAACACAACCACTAAACATAAGGAATATCATTTTCATATAACCCATACCACAAGCTTTTAACACCATGTCAAAATTTTCAATCTGAAATGTTTTGAATGAACTAAAATCATTGAGTTTGGAGGAGATTTGATTTTTCAAATGTCACTTTCAACATGTGCAATTAATAGAAAGTTGTAATTCCCAAAAGTGAAAATTCAAATCAAGGAATCATCTAAATTACCACCTTTGATTCCCAAACACCAACTTTGTCAAGGTGAGTGTTATACTTTCTTTGGCCTAATTGCCAAGTCTTGTAAATTTTCGAACTCCTAAACTTTTAGTTTGATTCACTTGGTTTAAGAAAAAGTGATCAAAATTTAGGTTTTGCTCCACCTATCGTACTTGTTGCCCAAGGTTTCACTATTGTATAACCAATTATTTGAGCTCCATGTTGCTGTGCACTACAAGTGATGATCAACTATTTTAATTTTTTCTTATGTTTTCATATAATTATGTGAATGTCAAATTTAATTTAAATTAATATACATTTCATGGACATGAAAACACACATGTTAAATTTTTTTTTATACCCATGTTGGTGGATAGGAAAAAGGAGTGAGTTATAAAATTGAGGTAGTTATTAGGAAAGGTGGGGGATAATTATTATGAAAGTTAATAAGAAAAGGAAGTAATTATGAAGTAGTTAGGCTTGAAAGTGAGGTAGTTATTTCTTAATCGTCTTTGGAATGGTCTAGGGATGAGCATACGACTAGAATGGTCATGTAAAAGTGACATACGAAACTTTTTGCAAAGGAACCCATATAAACTAGTTCCTACATCACTTGAATTAAAAGTGGTCATTTCATTAATATGTATAACATACTTGTCACCATTTCTAAAATTTTATATTTATTAAAGGAAATATAGCAAGGTGAACCAATAATGGATCCATGATTATCAGAATTTTCTAGATTGTAACATGTATTGTTTGGATTTTTTTGTACATGATTGATAACTTGCATTATATTTGAGCAACTTATAATTAAAAACTTACTCCCATTAGTACCCCCACAAATAATTGATGTGCATATTTGTCACTAGAAATTTAAATCCACAAATATGATAATGGATAGGAAGATATGGGATCCAATATTTATGTGAATAGGTTTTATGTGGTCCTTTTAATTGTGATTCATTTGTAGATTTCTAATTTCATGAACAACTTTTTATTATTTGTGCCTTACATCTTTGGTGTAAATGTATGTAGCTTTGGTAATTCCAATATTATATTATTTGTTCAGTGTTGAAACATGATAAAAGAAATAAACTATAACATTTTTTTATTATTTGTTAACATGGGCTAATTACCACAACAATTATAATTGATTATTTGATGTATTTTCATTAAATGAACATGATAAAAAAAAACATTGAACATTTGAAGTTTATTTATGAAAAATATATGTTGTTTATAAATAATGTGGTAGAAGGATGCTTGTAGATACACTATTAGAAAAATTGTCTTTTGCAACTTGTTTTATGCAATTACCTATGTCACATGCATCTAAAAATTAGTCGCATGCAACATTTTTTAATTGCATAAGACAAGTCACAAAAAAAAAATTCTTCTAGTGATGTATAATAAAATAAAACATTATGTTGCATACACATGAAGATCTTTTGGTTAGGCCTACTTTGAGCTCATATATGGGTTAGCTTGCCATTTTGGGTTAAATGCAAATAAAGGTCAATTACTTTCACATTCATCACGTGTTCGAGAAAAAAATATAAAATACCAAATAATATAGGAATGCATCCATGGAAAGGATGAATGTTCAAAAATATTAATAAGTGGCATAATAAGCCTAAGTTGACAAATGATAACATCTATCATTAAACAATCTTGTCCATACCAATCATTGTGTTTATACCTAGGTTGCAATTGGTGTCAAGATCAATTAAATTTGCAACTCCAATTGTTGTAGGATGCTAGATGCATTACAAAGTCATAGACACTTCCAATTGTGCATATGCAACTAAATTGTGGCAAATGCCAAATTTATAGTTGCCATGCCTATTTGGTGTGACTACGATGCATTTTAAATGCAAAGGTACCAAAGAAGTGAGTTCATGTTAACCATCATCAATCATTTCAATGACAAGTGACAAACAAGTTGTATTTGCAATTATTACAAATTATATGTATTGTTAAGCTTACATGTCAAGTTGAAAGTGTGAATATCTATTTGTGATTAAAGCATATACATTTGGATGAATACTAGGTGATTGCAAAAAAAATAAATTATCTAGTTTGGTCACATCCAATGATTGGTAGGTGAAAAGTGGGTTTGGGAATTGGTTGTAGGTAAGAAAGTAGGTAAGTAACATGTAGGTAGATGGGTATGAAGGTAGGCCTGAAGGGACATTAAATGTTAAAATTTTAGACAATTTATCTCAATCAAGGATTTGGGGGGGGGGGTGGCATAAGGTATTAGATGAAGGAATCAATTTTTCCCTACCTTTTTATTTAAACCTAGTTTCAACTACCATATATATATATCCAATTTCCATACCTTATATTCATTTTGGCTTTGTGTTACTTTGCATTACTAGTGATGACAAATTGACGTAAAGTATATATATAAATTATTTATTGAAATGAAACATTTTAAGAAATTGGTTTCCAAAAATTGTTATTACATGATCATATATATGGGTGCAATCATATTAACATGTAACATTAGCAGTCAACCATTGCTTAAAAACGATTTTGACATTAAAAACACAACTTAAAAATATTATTTAATGGCATAGTTTGGATAATTTTTAATACACACCTTAACATAATAGTATCAAGAAAAATTTCAATATTTTTAATGGTTTTTGAAAGATGTATTTAAAAATTCTAAGATTTTTTTTTTAAAACAACGAAAAAACAATGGTCTAAGGGGGCATGTATGGCTCCTTATAGTGTGGTTGGACCCATATTGTCCATGAAATCATCTCCACTTCCATTAATTCTAGAATATGATATTTAATTTCACCTATTAAAATTAATATTTTTAACATGCATGACATTATCCTTTTGGGTGCCCCTTTTTGGGGTCTTTCCAACATCCCCAATGTCCTTCCTACCATGCTTTCGGATGACCTTTGATTTTAAAAAAATGTGAAATATATATATTTTTGACCCTAGTGCCTAACATACTTTTTGGTGTACTTTGATATTATATCCAATTCCCTTTTCAACCCTCAACCTTTTAGTGCCCCTTATTTGGGTAGATGCAAGCTATTATGGCCCACTTTTTGCAACTTTATGGACTTTTTGCAAAGTGTATTCTATTCAAATGCCACAAACGCATTGTAAAATCATTAATTTGACAAAACTATTTATGGATTAAGCTATTCAACTTGAATAAGAATATTTATTAAGGGGAAAAACTCAATAAACATGCACCAATCATATAATAATTGACTTTTAAAGTGGACATATGGATTATAATTTGGTATCTACATTAGCATTCAAATGCATTTTTGTATTATGATTTCATTTCAATAGTTTTTATAGGGACTCAATACATAATACATGATGGGAAAAAAAAAATGAATTGAAAACATTATAACAAAAAATTCAACAAACAAATAACTATGGACTTTTGAATGACCAAATTTGGGCCATATTTTCAAAAGTCTCAATCTTTGTCATGTTTTGTTGGATCAAGATATATATTTTCCTTTAACATATATAATAAAAAGTTTAATGGGCAACCGTTCATATGGACTTTATTAATTGATTAATCACCACATAGGGCCCACTAAACATTGGTTTTTAATTTTTTTTTTCTGTTATAGTATTAATTTTCCAATTATATGGACTTTTGGGATTGGGACTCTTGCCACTTTTGAGCCACTATAGCTTGCATCTACCCATTCCACAAAAAAGAAAAGATTCATCTCCAACCTATCACCTTTGGTGTTTCCAATGTGTTTTGTTATACCCTTTTTATTCTTTGTTATTATTTTGTCAATCTTTTTCAACATTCTCATCTTTTTGTTATTTTTAAAATTTTCGTCATCATTGGTGTTGTCCAAGTGTGTTTTTGTTGTTGACCAAGTTTAAGTAATTTTCGAACCAAAACATCACATCAATTTGAATTTTGACTAAAATGTTTGAATTTGGGAACATTTATTAAGTTGACATCCCATCTTGGGATGTCCTTTTAAAAACTTGGCCTAACAAAAATCATAATGGTTTAAAGGCTCAAAAGACTTTGGAAAAAAGGTCATGTCTTGACTTTTCACTAATTCTAAAAGAAACCAAAGTTGAAGGGAGAAATATATATTCTATTGATTTGAAAAAAATAATTAAAAGGAGGATAAAATGTTTACTTGTTCTTAAAAAAGGGTGGCTAGAAGGGGCAAAACAAAATATCCACCCCCAAATCATTGTGGAGTGATATTAAAATATTGTTAGATGTAATTTCAAATTAAATATCAATGAATTTGATGTTCGTAATGAATTAATGAAATCTAATTCATTTCATAAATATAATATTGATAAAAAAAATGTAAACTTATCAACTTTGATAAAAAAAAATTAATAGATATTTCATTATCAATTTTGTTTTGAATATATTTTTAATGTTGATCAATGTATCGATTAAAATATTGCAAAACAATTTATGTGAAAATTTAATTGTTTTATGTTCTTATATTTGATTTAATTTGAATTAACTATTAAAATAGTATTAATTTTGATTAAAATAATTAATAAATTGAAAAAAAAATTATTTATTAATTTTTAAAAAAATGATGTCTAAAAATTTTGAAATTTAAAACATGTGAAACAATTTTTAATCATGATGTGTAGGTCAAAAAGATTAATTATAATTTTAAATTCATATTTCAAAACATAAATGAAATATTATTTAATACAACATTAAGCTTAGAAATGTAGTTCTTGAATGAAAAAATGAAACACAAATCCATTTCAATGTGATTCATGCATTTTAAATAACAACATGCATAAAAGAATTTCAAAGTTTTCAAAACCCTGATGATACATAATGAAAGTATGTTGAAAGATATGTGATTTATGGTTAACCTGCAATTGATTTAACCAAAATATTAAATCTTTGAGTAATGTCGAATTTGAAGTCCAAAGCTAGATTTGGAACTTGTTCCAATTACATTAAAAATGGGAAAATTTTATAATGTAAAATAGAAAAACTTTTGTGAGGAAGTTTTATGGTTTTTGAAGTCTTGCCCATTTCAATTTGCACCCAATTTGCAACCATTGGTGTATTGCTCACAAACCAAATCACTTCATTTTCTTCTTTCTTTTTCTTGCCATCTTTTTTACTTTTCTCTTCTTATAAAGCTTAGATATGGGAACAAGCTTCATTTATGATTTCATCCAAATAATTCAATTAATGGCACACATTGAGAAAGATTGTATCCCTTACAACATATTTAGGAGATGTAAAAACCACACATTATTTAATAGATTCATAATATTTTCAAGATTACTTAAATACTTTTGATTAATGTAGTACAAAGATAGTTTCAACACAATGTTTACAAAATATCCTTCACAAAAATAATTTCTTTGAAAAAAATAAATTTACAATTTACAAGTTTTTTACAAATAATAAAATTAATGTCAAAGATGCCAAAGAATTACAATTGCAATGATGATGTTTCATTGTAAATGGTTAATATAGGATTGGTATTTTGGCAATTGTCACTATAACAATTCCATAGTCATTCCAAATTATAATTCCAAAGTCTAGTATTATAATTGATTGTTTTGTATCTTGTTGTTTGTCTTGTTTCAATGTTTTTGTCTATTTGTATCTTGTTGTGAACTTTTCTAATGAATTGGACTTTCATTGATATTTAGCCTAGCAAATCAAAATGTAAAAAAATATTAATGGAACAAAATGACATATAGTGAATTTACAAAATCTTAACATTTGAAAAGACAAAATTTATTACAATAGAATTATTATGTCCACACAAAATGATTTAATCATTGTCATTGGTAGTGCAAAGCAACATGGAACCCAAATACTAAATAAAATGTAAATATAAAAAATGATATATATATATACTATAAAGTATGCAATAAACAATATGGAATTTTTTCTTCTAGTTGGTCACATTTTCATGAGGGAAAAATTACCACCAAATGATTTTAGAAAAACATACAAACCATTTGATATGATCAAGTCATGCTTGTTTTATTGCAACATTTTCATCTTCTATCTTATTTTGCAATGTCAACAATGGTTCTAATGGTTTCCATAAGTTGCAAGGATATTTCATATTCATATAATAAGAAATAATTGATTTTAATATTGTAAGACTATCATGATTTATCATCAAGCAATGATAGTTGTAATGAAGACAATGTTGGTCATCTATCCATATAAGTAATGTTTCAAATTGAATTGTAATTAATGAATCTCCAAACAAAACTAATGAAAATATCACAAATTTAATCAGTCATGAATACATGGAAGGATCATTTTTATTCAATAGAAAATTCATGCGAATATTTTTCTACATATTTATGACAAATTTTTTTGAATTGTTAAATAAACATGCAATTATTTCAATAGATTGTTAGTAACCATTGATTTTGTTATACGACATGCACAAAGTTTTCTTAGTTTATTTATTAATATTATAAACTTAATCTTTGCAACAATGATCAAATGACATTTTGCATGTATAATTTTTTATAAACATTCATAAATCTTTTTTGAATTTTGTTGAAGATTGATTTATAAAACCATAAAATGTCAAATGTGAATTTCAAAGATAATATTATTCACCATTGTACCTTTTTAGCCATTAGTTGAACAATTTCTTTTGAATTTATTGCATCTTGGTTGAATATTTTGACAAATATGTAGGCTTTAAATGTTTAGGTTTATTTCCCTTTCTTTTGAAAGATCATAGATGAATAACCATGTCACTTAAAACATGCTTGTCAGTTGAAATTGGTTGATGTCAAATGGCTTGTATTTATGATGTAATGCATACAATTTAATCAAATGATTGGGGAAAACAATATGTCTTTTATTTTTGGTCCACTAATTTTTTCAACCATTTTTTTTCCCATAATGCACACATGATGATGTGAATATCACTTTTTGTGTAACACTTTAAGCATGTGCAAACCACAATAAAGGAAAAAAAACATGTGCGTGTCCAAACATTGAAAACTTATGACAAAAAATGCTATGTAAAAAATCACAATCTACATGATAAAAACACAATCCTAAATAAATTTTATATTATCTTAAATTTGATGATCAACCTTGATTTTTGTTTTGTGTTCAAAACACATTTTCATTGGATTATTGCCAAACTCATTAACATGATTTCACAGTTGTTCCTTCTTGCCCTTTTTTCATATCTCTCACATAATATTTACATAATTGCAAAAATCACACAAATCATATATATAAATTGTGTTGTCTGTCTGTCTGTCGAGGTCCTGAAACCTAGATCCCGTCTATCTGTCTGTCGAGGTCTTAAAACCCAGATCCCATCTGTCCATCTATCGAAGTCTTGAAACCCAGATCTGTGCATCTACCTGTCGAAGTCTTGAAACCCAGATCTGTGCGTCTATCTGTCGAAGTCTTGAAACCCAGATCTCGTCTGTCCGTCTATCGAGGTCCTAAAACCCAGATCTGTGTGTCTGTCTATTGAGGTCTTGAAACCCAAATCCCGTCTGTCCGTCTGTCAAGGTCTTGAAACCCATATCTGTGCGTCTATCTGTCGAGGTCCTGAAACCCAGATCCCGTCTATCCGTTTGTCGAGGTCCTGAAACCTAGATCCCAAATTGTAAAAGTAAAATTACCGCCCCAAAACCTACCTGGCTCCTCTTTTCCGGGTTTTCATGAAACTCGACAGTTCTGTGAGGTTTTTTTGAAATAATTAGAACCGGCAGTGGTTCTTTGATTCTGATTTTTGTTTTCAAATACTCGGAACTTGTGATTTTTTGATTCCGAGTTTTAATTCTTTTAATTCCCATTTTACAAATACCCAGACATGGAGGTTATTCAACATATCAAATACCCGCCCAATATTGCTTATATATTTATGCTTATATAATAGAAATATCCGTCAAAATGATCCCTTGGGGGGGGGGGGGGGGCTTCTTTCAACCCCAACCTCTTTTTCGATCTCTAAAAATATAACATGTTGGAAGGCAAAAGATTGAATGCACCAAAAGATTCTAAAATATTTTATAGTTGGAATACACAGATAGAACAACAACAAGAGTTATTAATTGGTTGAAACAATTAACGAGTACCCATTAGTTTATATAATTTGTGATTTACAAAGCCAAAAAAATGTAAAGAGGAGGTTGAGTATCATGCATAGTATCAAAATGATTCCATCATGGTTGTTTTCACATGTTAAATGTAAAAGGCATTTTTTCCATTCTCATCTTTGCATTGATATGTATTCCTTTGTGAACAATCTTTGGAACAATGTTAGTATATCCACATGAATTGGTCAAAACATGTTCATATGTTGATGACATGATGTAGCATTGTGTGACATGCAATAAATCCTCCTTATCAACTCCAAGACTAAAAGCCTTGAAAAAACAAAAAAAAGACAAATATCCTTGTGGAGCAAAAAAAATTCTAAATGTTATTGAATTGAAAAACAAAAAATCATTCTTGTATGAAATTAAGGCCTAAACAACATTTTAGTGCAATTTTAAATGGAATTTGAATTCAACTAAATTATAAGTTAACAATTGGATTAAGATTCAATTGAATTAAACCTAATTTTTAATTTTTAAAAATGGATGCAAATTGGTGGAAAATGTATTATAATTCTTCTTGTGGATATGGCATTGGAAAATAAACTTTGAAAAGACACAAATATAAAAAGACAACTTTCCATGCCTTTTCGTTTGGGAATGGTTTAGACAAATTCCAATTTGGAACCGTCCAAATTTTCAATGTATAATGACTTATGGAACCTAAATTGCCCTACTTAAACTAATGAATGTCAATAAGTCATTGCCACTAGAATTTAAATTTTTAATTTTAGTAAGCTTGGAGTTGGAAAACAAATCAATTGTTCTTTCAAAAAATGGATCACTTGCACAATGAGATGGAAAATGCAAAAGTAATTGCCCCACTGTCTTTTAACAATTCACTTTGTATTTCACTAGATTTTGAGTGAATAGGACAAATTTACAATGGCAAAAGTGGCTAACCCCCTAGTGAAAATGTATTAGTTATTATGAACAAGTGAATTCATTAATAATTAAATAAAATTCATTAATAGTTATTGACTAATGAAAAATTAAATTCATTAATTAATTCATTATAGTAACCTTTTAGTTCATAACTTGGTTTAATTAGACTAACCATCTAAAAACTTAGGTTAAGTTAAGCTAAACACTTAAGAACCTATATCACTTAACCTACCAACTTAGGGTGCAAATGTGTAGGTCAAAACCCCTCGTCTCCCCTCATTTCTATGCTTGAAGACCACGTCTTGAACCATTGAACCAATATTTAAATAAATGAAATGATTGGTCACCACACATTATTGTCACATTATAACCTTAACGTGTGTATATGTTACCATAGGTTAGGTTCCTATGTTTGTTTAAAGTTATTTTACCCTAAGTTGTTCTTGATTATTTGAAATTATCCACCCTAGGTTATTTTAGATTATTCTACCCTTTGCTATTTTAGTTTATTCCAAGATATTGCACCTTAGGTTTTTTTTAAATTTATTTTAGGTTATTTTAAGTTATTCTACCCTAGGTTATTCTTGATTATTGCACATTAGGTTATTCTACATTATTTTTTACTTTTCCACCTTACATGATTTTAGATTATTCTATATCTTAAAATGATTGAAAATATCTTTGATTAGAATAGCCTAAAACAATAAAAATATCATAAGGTAAAATAAGTTAAAATAGCCAAAGGTGGAATAGCCTATAATAAAATCTGAAATAATAAAAATATCCAAAAGTAAAATTACGTAGAATAGCCTAAGGTGGAATAACCTAGAATAATAATTATGGATTAATTTAGAATATCTTAAAATATCCTATAATAGTTTTTAAAAAACCTATGTTGGAAATAGAAAATAATCCAAAATAACTAAAGGTACAATAGCCTACCTATTCAAATAGCTAAGAATAGCCAAGAATATAATAGTGTAGAGTGGAATAACTAAAAAATAATTGAAAATAATGTAAGGTATAACCATTTAGAATAACTTATGGTAAAATACCTTTAAATAACTAAAGGTAAAATAACCAAAAATAATTTAAGATAAACTATTATACTTTAAGTTATTCTAAATTATTTAAAATTATTTTAGGTTAAAGTATTTAAAGCAACAACATCCAATAAAACCTATTTACTTCAATGAATTATTTCAATTAGTAAAGTATTATGTTAATTACTAATGAAACATGATGATTACATAATGATTTTATAATGACATAATTTTAAGCTAATGAAATGATTAGGGTGAGGTGACTCTATTTCATTATTGAAGTCCCATAATGATTTAAGTTAGTGAAATGCACTTCATTTTTGGATGTGTTTGAAATACTAATGTTGGCCAATACAGGTTCAATATTTAATTAGTTATTAATAGACAAATTGAATAATAGAAACAAAAGAAAAAACCTAACCTAACAACAATTCATATGATCTTGTAATATAACATGTTGAACACCTCTCTTGCTCACAATAAAATATATATTGATTGTTTTTAACCTATTTTATATGATAAGCATGACAAAACTATTATGGTGTTTTAAACTTTGAACATCATATCACTGTTGTTGATGATTCCTTGTGACCGAATACCATTATCTCATAAACCTTGTGAAACAATTCATAGAAACATATGAGCTTTATAATCAAATTTTCAATAAGTTAAATAGTAAACCATACCAAAGTTATGAATGAAAGATGAAAACCATAAAGAGTTATTTGAATCAAAGTATAATTATCATGTATGAAGATAATGTTGAACAAACTTGCCTTCCAAGGGAATAATTTGCAAAATTGATAATAAGTAGAGAATGCAAGATTTAATAAAGAAATAGAGAACAATATAAAAGTTCTTGAGTGAAGAACTCATAATTGATTAATTGAAGCCATTAATAATAAGTATTTAAATGTTTTATTAAATATATATTTTTAATTTTTAATACTATGACTTAATGTATAACCTATAAATTAGTTGTATATTCTTTTTTAGAATAGAAATAACCTTTATATACAACTAATGAAATTATAAAATTTACCCAACAACCAATGTATGGGACTTTATATTTTTGTTCACCTATTTTGTAAATTCAAAGAAGAGTGTCCCCTTTAGGTTAAGCTAAGAAAGTGTTAGGATAGGTAAGCTAGGTAAGGAGGGTAGTTAAATTAAGCTATCTAGGATTTTTATTTTTATTTTTTAAAATCATAATAATATGATGATATAAAATACTATTTGTTGAAGATGTGGTGCAATGGTTAATGATTTGGTCCCCCAACAAGGAGGTGACAAACTCAAATTCTCAACCTTACAAACTATCTATATGCTTAGGATAAGCCTAAGTTGCTAGCTAGGTTACCTTGCCTACCTAGCCTTTAGGTTAAGCCTAGCCTACCTAGCTTAGGTAATTTTAAACTATGTTACCTACCTTATATTTGCTTGAGTACAAATCTTTCTACATGGCAAATGCCCATGATCAAGGACACTTGGCATTGTATGTCTATGCAAGACACATTTATATGTTTGGGGATACATTAGTTGTAAAAATAGTTGCAATTGTAGTCACAACCTTGTAGTCAAAACCTAAGTGTGCTTGAGTTTACAAACAATTAAAGCAATAGATGAAAAGCCATGGTCAAATTGCATGGAGGTTAATGCAACTACTACTGTGATTAAATGGCACATAACGTGCCATGTAATGTTTTTTCAACTTGTTTAAGGCAACTAAATATTCTAGCAATCACACATGTGACATTTACAACTTCAAACTAATCATTAATAGTTGTTAATACATGAATTCCATATATTATAATAGATTTAAATGAATGGAGTAGTGGACATGATTCATCCACTTTCCTTCCAAGAATTTAAAGGTTTACGAGTGAAAATTTGGGTTTGTTCTTTTATTTATTTATTTATTTTTGTATTTTCATATTGCTATCAAGTTAGGCTTTGTAATGAAACTTTTATGTAATGAACTTATGGGTTGATTTTGAAACATCACAAGGGAGGGGACTTATGTGTATTTGGGTGAATGATCCCCATAAGGCTTGGTCTTTAACTTTGTGATGTTGGGTATAATCACATTCATATGAATCACAATATGTGTAACTAAATTTTGATGGTTTTTCATGTCTTAGTGTCCAAATTTTACCAATGTTGCAAGTTTAAAAAAATGGCTAAATGGATGTAGTTTTGCAAACATGTACCAAAGTAATTGAAACCACTACTTAAATTTTATGTATTTAACATTTTAGAAAAAAAGTTACAAATGATGTTGTTTCCATACAATGTTATTTTCCATATATTTTTAATATACATATTTTATATATTTGAAATCAATCTAATGAATAGAAAATACTCAACAATTTTTTTTAAGCAATTGTAACCACTACTTTAAATTTTATAATGTAAAAGGATTAACCATACTTAGCTATTTCTCAAAAAATAAAAAATCTACCTACTTAGTTTTAGGAATTTTTTTAAAAAACATAATAGTAAAAATAACATTACAAGTTTTTGAAAAGATTTGAAAGAAGATGCTTTAAAAAAATGCTAAAAATATTCTTGAAAACATTATGGTTTAAGGGGTTGGTTTGCTCATGATTGAATGCTTACACCCAAATTTATGAATAAAGTAGATGGGGTGCACCTTTAGAATACTTGATTTTAAAGGTGAAAGTAAGTTAAGGTGGACCAAAAGTGGCATGATAGGAGTTCATTTTCGCACAATTTTGAGTGTTATCAAGACTTTCACAATAAATAAGTCAACCAAAAATCATTCTTTTGCAAGAACCATTTCTTGCCTTCTTTTTTGGATATATTATTGAATATTTTGAATGAAATGTTTTTCATCAAATTTAAAATTTTGATATTGAAAATGGGATATTGAATTACGGGGCTTTCAAAAGGTCCTAAATGTTTATTCCCATTTGTAATCATGTCCCCAATAAGTCCCAATAAGAATTTTGTTTTCATTTTAGTCATACGATTTATGGTAGAATACTATAACATATTTCATTTAATATTCTAAGAGTTATGAGTTCACTTTAAAAATGTAAATGTACTTTGACACAAGATGAAACACAATTTAAAAATCCCTCAAAGACCAAAAAATGATCATTTGTTTTTATTTTTTGCTATTAACTGTTTATAACTGTATATTATAAATATGAGTCGCTTTTTATAAATTTCCTTATTAACTGGAGTTAGGAGACATTGCCATAATAAGAGGTATTAAATTTCTACTTTGTGTCGTGGAAAAATGGACAATGTTGTCTTCTTTGGCCCTTAAACTTCTGAAAATATTTTTTAAATGCTTAAAGGATATCAAGACTTGTTTTCAACAATCCCTAAATAGTGCTTTCATTTATCTATCTATGAAGGAAGGTAGTTTGTTTGTTTTGTTTTGTTTGTACTTATGAGATCCCCTGAACTAGGATGCTTCAAATCACGTTCTTAGTGGCTTTGGAAAGCTTTTGAGGAGGGTTGCATTGGCTTAGTTTCATGGTGTTGTACTTGTGGTGTAGAAGTTCTTAAATATTGAATGATTTCTTCACTGAAGTTTGTTTGTTTTGTTTTGTTTGTACTTATGAGATCCACCGCACCAGGATGCTTCAGATTGTGTTCTTGGTCTCTTTGGAAAGCTCTCAGGGAGGAGGGGTGCATTAGCTTAGTTTCATGGTGTTTGGACTTGCAGTGTAGATGAAATTGAATATTGAATGATTTCTTCACTGAAAATTAAATTAAATCATAGCTAAAACTTTCGGAGGAATTGGAATGTGCCTTTGGTGTTGTTGTAAAGATCTTGATGAGCAGGATTTAATGCAATTTATTTGGTAAGATTTGGATTCAGAATGTGGGAGATATTGATTTTAAAGTAATTTCTGCTGCTGAAAATTCAAATAATTCCAAAAAACCAGGTTTTGGAAAGAAAAATCAGTTGAGGATGTGATAACACTTGGGTCAACAGCACAGGCCACACTAGTATTGTTTGTGTTGTGTGACACTTTAATTCATTGAATCTACCTTCTTAGTAGAAGGGAATTATTTAAAAGTGACCCTCAAAGGTAATTTGGACCTTTCCTAGGCTATAAATTTTCAAATGAAGTTAACTTGATTGATTAATGAATCTGAAACTGAATCACATTTCCAATATTCTTTTGATATCTTACTTAATCTATTCCTTATCAAATTCACATCCTTACAATACTCAAATAGTGTGAATGCAAACTACAATGGACCAATTAATTCAAACAAAAAAAACAGCCCCATGAATCCATATCACGTTGTATGTAAAAAGTTCATAAATATATCTCTACACAATTGGCCTGATGCAAATATGTTCAAACTTTTTTCTATTGACCCATCGTCTTGACTCCTACTAAAATCAAGTCCCTAATATGCACAATACAAATAATTGGACTATTTTGAATTCCACATTAAAATTGTTGTTACGATTATGTTCATTATTTCAACTTTAAAAGTTCATACCTTTCAATAATTTACAAATTATGTATAAAAACATATCTAGCCCATATACACACTCAAGTCCCTATTAAACAAATTTCAACATGACATTGCATTATATGTAACCATTACAAGGAAACTCAATCCACAACTTTGATAATGTTGTAGTCTTTTTGGTTCAACATAGTTGCTTGCAATCATGCTCTAAGAAGTCAATGGTGCTTCTCAAGGTGAGTCCTTCAAAAACAGTGGGTTACCTAATCATGTTGATGTGGCAAAACAAGTTTTGGAGAACTGGTTATTTAGGGAGAATATTCTTGATTTCATGATTTATAATTCTAAATAATTTGAAATAATTATTTTAACTCAAAAAAATCATTATACTATATTATGTTAATGTTTGTATTAACATTTTGAAAAGAAATTAGTGTCCTTTGAATCAATCTTGGCAGAATCTTGGTTTTTCCAAGAATTGTTGGGATTGAGTCTAAAGTTTTTAGAAAAAATGCAAGATCCCTTAGTTCCAAGTCTAGGGAATATTTTCAAAAATTAAAACCTGTCAGTTTTGTGATCAAGTCAAATTTTTTTGACCAACAATTCCAAATTTGATGAGTTCAACTTTTATAAGAACCTTTGGCTCTATGTTTAGGTTGGGGCTGGTTTCAGATTACTTTTGAGGATGGTTTGAAAGTTTATTTGTAAACAATTTTGATTTTTTTGAGTTTTGGTGTTCCCAAAATGTTTACAACACATTGTCAAAAGACTTTCATGGTGTTTTCTTAAGTTCCCAATGGGTTCCCAAAGTTCTCAAATTGTTCCCCAACATGTTCCCAAGAGCTACAATAAGGAACAACATACAGAATAGTTAGTTAATACTGGTCTCCACCCACATGGGCCCTATTTGGACCTCTATCCAACATAGCTTGGAACTAAAGAACATCATAACATATTTGTGTAAAGGCCATTTTAATGCTACCATTGGAGATGCCTTTACATATTAAAACTTAAGGCTAGGACCTAGGACCTTAGAACCTTATAACTTAGACATAGCACCTAGAACCTAAAAACTTTAAACTTTTCTAAACTTAAGACCCGAGCCACTATTTAACCCTAAAAACAGGACCTTATAAAAAAACCCTTAAAACCCACTGGGTTTGGTTCTTGGCTGGGTGAGGATCCATGAAGACTCTTGGATTTGGTTCTAAGGTTGGGTCCAAGTCCATGTAATACAATTGGGTCCAGTTCTTGTTCAATTTTGGTCAGCATTGTTTGGAATAGTGAAAACATTGGTCGCATTGTTTTTTTAAAAATTGAATATGTTTTATTAGTTTAGTTGATATTAAATTTATCCATGCCTTTTCATAATATATTATGAATGTTGGTATGAAAGTGAATCCAAAAAAGTGACACGAAATTAAACTATTATTTTAAAACATGAAATATTAAAGAAAGCTTACAAGTACTTTGGTACATATTAAGACATAATTGGACCCAATTTACACACACCCAAACCCAAATATGGGAGCTCAATTAATATCTCTAACTGTAATATATGGATGTTTTGTTTGTCATCCCAATTTCTGTACTACCATAACAATGAAGCTTAGGCTCGGATACATTGATAACTAATATTTCTTGATATGTTTTAAATCAATGCATTGATACAATGGGCGTGTTGTTCCATGCTTTCAGGATGGTGGCAAGCATACAAGAATAGGGGTTGTGCTTGATTTTCTTGAATCCATTATTGTAGAAAATGGATTTCGCATCTTTCATGTGAATAGATGTCTTGCTTCTTCCTTGAGTCATTAAGCTGCGTGTGCGTGTGTGAATATTGTCAAATTTTGGTTCCCACTAGTGTTGGGCAGTTAAGTATAATGAAGGATAAATATCCATTGGTTATCAACTGGAATATATACTCACTTATCAAGTGATTCTAAAAATACAAAGAACCAGCTTTGGTATATAATTCTGATTCTCAAAAATATGATAAAATCAAAGAATTGACCAGAGCCCCCTTAATTCTTTGCCAAATCTTTCATGAAAACTATCAATTCTTTAAGGTTTTTGAAATTATTGGAACAGGCAGTTCTTTGATTCTGATTCTTTTTCAAAGAATTGAAACTGACAATTCTTTGATTCTAAGATACATAAAGAACCTAAATGGATGGTTCTTTAAAATTCAAAGAACCGCTCAACACTGGTTTGTACCCGTGTAGATGTCATCCTTCTTGGTTATACATAAATTACTCTAGAGTTTCTGGAGCAGCCATCAAGTGTAGAGGTCTATCTTTTCCAGTGACAATAGGTTTTTACCAACAAGCTCACAACTTATTTATTCTAAACAAATAGTGAGGTCACCCGAGGGCAAAAGGGTCCCCACTTCTCAATCATTTTGAGACCCTTTTCAGGCAATGGGTACCTTTTGAACTCTGAAAGTTGCAACCCCAATCCTAAGTTCAACGATTAGCTTCCACCCGACATCCCCCCCTTTGCAGACCCACTTTTGATTTGCTTGCAGTTCTCTCAATGAAATTTAGGTTCTTCCTTTTTTTTCTTTTTTCCTTGCATTTTCTTGGAATAAAGTTGCTAGTGTACATCATCATCATAGTAAAAGTGGGGATAAGGCCACTTAAGTCATGTTGCAAAATGCCTTTCTCGTGCCCCTTTTCACCTGGACCCACTTATGTTGTTGACCACAAGTAGCTACGAGTAAAACCCGCCTAAGCCAACCATTTTATACCTCAAAAGAGGTCATAGTGCACTGTAGCTCCATGCATATGATTATCTAAAGACAAATATGGACAACTGTTGCAAGTACAATTGTTGCAGCCTATTCTTAATCTCCACTTGTTAAATTCAAAAGACTAGAAGCAAAGAATTTCTGAGGCACTGCAATTTACAATTGGGTCTGCGAGTTGCACAAAAATAAAAAGATTTAGTCACTTAATCCCAATAACCCAAGGCAATAACTTGTACAACTCTGGTGTGCAAACATCAACTTCAGGAGGCCCTGTGATTGGGTGAAATATGTGGGTTGTCCAGCTCCTGCTTTTGAAGAGCTGGCCTGTTTCTGAACTTTACACCCAAGATTCACCATGTGTCTGAAAGTACAACCAACAATTTCATATAAGTAATAATTGCCTGCCTAGACAGGGTTTTTTTGTGGCGAGTTTTTGCCAATTGGTGAAATATTTCTTTAAAAAAATAACAGTCTCTCGAATATTACATTAAAAAAATTCGTCAAAAAATGATTTAAAAGAAAAAAAAGGCAACATATTCTACACATTGTTAGTAGTCAGGACATAAAAAGATTTTAATAGATTTGTCTCTAGCCAAACATGGCTAAATCTCCTTGTGGATGATTGCCAACATCACAAAATAGGAAAAAAATACACTAGCCTAAGAAATAAAAGGACTGCAATAAATTGTAGTTCAGGTTCCTGTTCCACGGTTGCTTGATGTTGTGATCAAGAGGTTGGTAGAGCAATAGGGTTCAGGGTTCAGGTTCCAAATCCAGACAAGTGAAACCCATGATCACTTCCCTGGAACCAGGCCGAGAGCCAGCCTATAACCCTGAACTGGCCAACACTTACATGAAGTGGGCTGGAGTGAACCAGCAACCACCAGTGCACCAGTTCAGGATGAGGTCGTTCAAGCCGTTTTGGGAATGAACCAAAAACACATCCTCCCCTGCCCAAGGTTTTTGGTTCTTTCAGCCTCTTATCTGTCGCAATGTTTTTCCCTCCTACCTACCTATCTCACCTCATTTTGCGCTCCCTCCATCGTCGAAGCTCGGGAGAGCTTGGAGCAGGAGGGCAAAAGAGGGAGGGTAAAATAGGACCTATAAGTAAGAGGGCAAAAAAGGGAAGGTAGAATAGGACCTAGAAGCAAGAGGGTAAAAGTTATAGTGAGGATAAAACACTTGAAATAGAATCGCAGAAATAGAAGGTAGAAGTAGAAATCAAAAGTGAGGGCAGAGCGGGAGCTTGAAGGTAAACTCTCTTTGTTCTTTTCATTTTTTGTTGTTGTTTTCTTGCGTGTCTTGTCTTTTCTTTGTTTGAGAAGAGAAGATGACGGTAATGCATCATCGTTTTCTTCTGTGGTGGTGTTGTAACGAAGAAGGTGACGACAACTAATCGCCTTCTTTTCTCTGTTTGAGAAGAAAAAGACATGGCAATGCACTGTCATTTTCTTCTATGGTGGTGTTCCAACGAAGAAAGTGATGGCAACTTATTGCCATTGCTTTCTTTTCTAGTGGTGTTGCAATGAAGAAGGTGATGGCTTATTGTTGTTGCCTTTTTTGTGTTTGAAAAGAAGAAGACGATGGCAATGCGCCGTTGTCTTTTTCTATGGTGGTGTTACATTGAAGAAGGTTACAATAACAAGTTGTCAGTCGCTTTCTTTTTTGTGTTTGAGAAAAAGCAAATGATGCACCAACGCACCAGTTGGTTGTTTTGTCCACTGGATGGGCTTACTGCCATAGCCTTCTTCATTACAACACCACCATAGAAGAAGACGACAATGCCTTGTTTTCTTTTTCTCAAACACAAAGAAGAAGGCAACATCAACAAATTGTCGTTGTCTTCTTCGTTGGAACACCACCATAGAAGAAGATGAAGACGCGTTGTCGTCGTTTTCTTCTTCTTTTCAAACATAGAGAAAAAAGCGACGATAGTAAATTGTTGTTGCCTTCTTCGCTACAACACCTCCACAAAAGAAGACGATTGCACATTGTCATCATTTTCTTCTTTTCAAACACAAAGAAGAAGGTGATGGCAATAACTACCATTGCTTTTGTTGTTACAACACCACCACAAAAGAAGATGACGACACATTGGCATTGTCTTCTTCTTTTCAAACATAGAAAAAAGGTGACAACAACTTGTTGTTTTTTTCCTTGTAACACCACCATAGAAGAAAACGACGATGCATTATCGTCATCTTCTGCTTCTTAAACACAAAGAAAAAAACAATGGCAGTAAACCATTGCATTTTTCGTTGCAACACCACCAAAACACTAGAACACCACCACAAAAGAAGACGACACTGCATTGTGACGTTTTTTTTTTGTCTCAAACACAGAGAAAAAGATGACAATAACTTGTTGCCATTGTCTTTTTTGCTACAATAGTAGCACATAAAAAGATGACAATGCATTGCCATCTTAATTCTTCTTCTTTAACACATAGAAGAAGGCAATGGCAATAAGTTGTTGTTGCCTTTTTCATTGCAACCCAACCATAGAAAAAGATGATGGCAAATTGTTGTCGCCTTCTTTGCTGTAACACCACAGAAAAAGATGATGATGCATTATCATTGTCTTTTTTTTTTCAAACACAAAGAAAACAACAAAAGAAAATGAAAAGAAGGGAAGGAGCTTACCTTCAAGCTCTCACTCTACCCTCTCATTTTTGGCTCTCACTTTTGCCTTTTTGTTTCCAGCACTTTCTCCTGGTTGCCATTTTTGCCCTTTCGTTTTTGGGTCCTAGTTTTGCCCTCCCTCTTTTGCCCTCCTACTTCAAGCTCTCTTGAACTCTGATGATGGAGTGAACACAAAATGAGGTGAGGTAAGTAGATAGGAGGGGGGAGGTAGGTAAGAGGGAAAAACTTTGGGGCAAAGAAAAGGCTGAAAAAACCAAAAACCTTGGACAGGGGAGGATGTGTGGTTGATGGTTCATTCCAACCCTACATTGGTACCTTGAGTGATGCCTTTTAATTTTGATTTTTCTATTTTAAAAGAGGATAAATTGGATGTTAACTAGCAAAGGGGGAAGATGAGGCAAGGGTTGCCCAAAATTTTAGATTTGAAAAAAAAAGGGGCCAATCAAAATGACACATTGCCAAAACAAAAGAGAAAGCTCTGGGATGCACCACAGTTAATTAAACTAATTAATACAATTTTCATAATAGGCACCCAAGCTCTTGAAAAATCCTAAGCCAAAAATGTTGATGAACAAAGTTATGAATGAAAATTCTAGTCAAACAATGAGGTGGGGCAACATGCACCCAAGATGCACCCAACTATGTGCACTCAAGATATTCCTCAATATGAGATGACAGTTTGCTCCATATCTTTGGTCAAAAGTGTGGGCTTGTATTGTATATATGGGAGCTAAAGTTGAACCCTTTCCATAATTTGTATTGGTAGTAAAGAGCTTATATTTTGGGAGGATTAAAAATATTAAAACTTTTTGTGGAGGGCCAATCAAAGTGGCTCATTGCAAAAAAAAAAAACAAAAAAACAAAAAGCTTTGGATGAACCGAAACTAATTAATATGGATAGCATTATAGGTATACCTAATCATTAGGGGTATATATATGACATATACACTTACATGCCCCAAAACATAACATTTACACAAAGCTGTGGCCAATTGTAAATGAATTTTATTTTGCTCTTCCTTTCCATAAGTGTAAAAGAAATTATTTACATGATTGGCAAATTCTTTCACTTACCCAGTTCAAAGGGTGGGCATATATGTGTATTCACAATTACTAGCACAACACTGATACCTACTTTGGGATATTAAACCTTCAAGATCCTTCCCACTCTTAATGAATAACTGTAATATGCCTTGGGTATCTTGATTCTTGTCTAAAAGGGATATTCATGGACATAAGGCTATGCATCCAAATGCACTATCAAATTTTTGTATCCATAGCTTTACGTGTCCAACAGGTTTGCTAAATTGGAGGAGGAAGAGAATGTGCGTGTGTCACATGCTTCTAAGCCAGTTCAAAAAAGAGACGGGCTGCGGGGTTGTCATGCTTGACTCTGGTGACACTAGCTAGAACCGCCAACTTTGCGCAATCTAAATTTAACTATGATTCAGCTGGCAACTTTTTTGGGGTTTTATTGCTTTTTATTAAGTTTAACATACGACAAAATATTACGAATTTTTTATTTAAAACTATTCCGGAACAAAGTAGGTCCCTATTTTAACCGCCCCAAAACCACTTTCCACCCGTCATGCATGAGAGTCTGACAGTAATATCCAGTGATCATCATCACTACGCATGCAGCAAGAGAGACAAACATAGCTTTTTCTCAGCAATATTAAAATACTCCATTAGTTTTCTGGCCAGTAGCAAGCTACCTAGCAGAGAGAACAAACAAATGCAAGACGCAAGCTGCAGCAGCTCATAAACTAGTGGATGAAATTTATTTTTATCTTGGGGCCTGAATTTTATCCTAATTCCTCCCAGGGCTCCTGAGAATCTTATTAAGATATAGTTTAAATAATGTCAGTCCAAAAAGCAAACTTTCTGGAAATTAATTAATGACTTAGAAAACTTGAGGATCCCAGTACAGGCAGCCCGTAGAGGACTAAAGTATAAAGTGACTTCTTAACGTTATCTCTTGGCTCAGGGTTCATCTGATTGATTGCCCGGGTTGGCCAGCAGTGGTCAAAGACCTTGCTTATTTATTTATTTATTTGTTCATTATCTGCTCACTCTACCAGTTCCTCAAACAAAACAATATAGAAGATCATGTAGCTTGTGTTGATCAATTACAATCTAATTTTTTTTTCGTGGGGGTCAGATAGTTATAGTGTAGTGCAGCTGTCTACAGCCTTGAGAGCTGGATGATCTTTTTTAAAAAATCCTGTTAAAAACCCTTTGTCTTTGGCCCTGCTGCATGTGTCGTATGTATAATGAGGAACTGGACTTGGGTTTTCACTTAATTGGATTAACTAGTGTCATGATCTAACTAGCTGGAATGACTATCTTGGTGTTTTTTTTCTTTGGACTACTATCATAGATTGATCAATATTTATCATGGTTTCTACTTTGGACTTACTGTCACAGAATGACCAATCATTCAGCTAAGTCGCGGACAGGATTCCAAAGTAAAAAACCAAGGTATGTCGAACACCAACATGGTATTAGCTGGACTCATTATTCTATTTTTTGGGTTTGGTTTGGGGAAATGCTTGTGTTGTGCCTGCATGTGGAAATTGCCAATTGATCCAGGGAGCATTCAAGCTCCAGATACTAACCTGCAGGTGCTTTTGGGGACAGCCTAATCTCAAATCTAATCAACGGTTGCAGATGCTTATACTGATGCTGTCAGTTTTGGCTCTTGTAACTAAATTTGGAAAACCTAGAAAATTCTGAGCTAATTCCCTGGACCACACAGAATTTGCGATCACAGCAACCTAATGGAAAGATGTCCTAATTATAGTACACTCCACGTGAATCCACAGAACATGGCGGGTGATGGGTTAATATTGGTCCTGACTCTTCATCGTTTCCCCTTGAAATATAAAACAGATGAGATACAGTATTAACTTATCTGGTCATGGTTTTCTTTCAAGCCTGGAAGTGGACATTGCATGCAGCTAGCTAGCTTAGTGTGTGAACTCAGAAGAAAACATATAGTTCTTGAAGAGGCCGTAGCGGATGAGCATTAATCTGAATTCAAGATTAGGAGTCATGTCTAGTGTAGACATCGCGATTAGGCTATATTGTACGAACCCTGCTGCTCATTGATCTGTCATGGGAAAAGATTGCAATCGCCCTACCAGCGGGATGTCAGCCGCGTGTCAGCAGCCTTTCCGCCCCTGCGCATACAAATATCCATCGCCGCTCACACTTCACAGCACAGACTTTGTCGAGAGCTTCTGATACATGCTCCACTACATCCGTCCAGCCTCTCTAATCTTTAGTGAACAATCTTTACTAAACTAAAGACTCTGGCTCCTTCCACCTGATGCGAATTCTAGTTTCTTTGGAATTTTTTGTTTTCTACTTTCAGTTCCATTTGAGCATTTGCCACTTTGATCATCATGAGTGTGAGAGGTCGAGCTCGCTAGATCAGTACTCTAGTGATTCTACAACTGAAGTTCTTGAACAATCCCACGAAGTGAACATTGGGCGACTCCAGCTCGGAGAATTATAGAGGCAGTTGCTTTATCCTCTCCCTCAAAGGCTTCCAGCACTGGGACAGTACTCAGTCTTTGCAGAAGCAGGCTGATTATTTTTCTAGTGTCGGATGCCCTTGTGGGAGAGGGCGAAACAGCTGTCTCGTCGATCAGTAGTAGCTGCTGGCGGATCATCAAGGGTACCTCGACGTTGCAGATTAGCAGCAGATTCGACCAATTGATATTGTAGCGTATTTGAAGCCGATGCTTCTCCCGCTCCCTCAAAGGCTTCCAACGCTGGTCATGATTCATCAGTACTAGTAGCTGTTGTCGACTAAACAGCAGGGCTAGAATTGATATACGTCTTGAGTCGGAAGCCTTTTAGGGAGGAGGTGAAACACGGCGACAAGCCTGTAAAAATTCTATCCGGAGTAGGTCGTAGTCGATTGTCGAGTCGAGTACTGATCCACAAATTTACATTGAACTCATGATGGTTGAGGCCGCTGATGAGGCCACTGCTTCTTCCTCTCCCTCAAAGGCTTCCAACGTTAATGCTCAACAATTGTAGTCCGGACGGCAGGCCGGCTATAACTGCTGAACTTGTGTTGTGGGAAGCCTTGTGAGGGAGAGGGTGAAACGGGGGCTTCAATGTCTCCAGGACCCATGCTAAATGGACATATTGTATGTCTTCCAGCCGAAATTCCGTTCCGCGACCTTGAAAATCCATGGTATCGTGCAGCATATTCAGCACCGTCACAGGTTTCCAGTAGCCTAGTAATTATACTCATAGCCTTAAAATAGTTGTGTTCAATGGTAGTTGTGCGGAATCTGTTAGTATGAACCTTGGTCATGAAACTTCTTAGGAAATTATATGCGTGGTTGCAACTATGCACGTGTTTCTGAAACTAGCGTTTCTGATTGCAAATGGACTGTGGACGTCCTTAGTCAAACTTTTCTTGCACAGCAACGGGTCTAGAATATTAGCATTCTAGAGACGCCCATTCAGCTATTCTATTGTAAATTTGTTAGTCGGAATAGACCAAAACCCAGCCACTATATATCCGATGCCGTGATATCAATATAAAACGTAGTACATTACTACTCTCCTAGAGGACCTAAGGAAATTAGTTGTCAGTCCCGTGACAGTGGTACTAGTTTCCGTCCAAGACATTCAAGCTTGGATTTCCTTCACGGGGCTTCACTTCCTGTGAAATTGCTTTAGTGCAGGCTTAGTGTGCTTCACGACAACAAGTGCAACTGTGTAACGTTGATCATTACTAGCATGCTATTGTGTACTCTTGTATTTTGACGTCTTGTGTACGACGTGCAGGTGATACTGCTTGTGAGTAAATCTTAGCGAATCCGCATTCACGTTTAAATTTTTTACCAGATTACGCATTATAATCGAGTAGTCTCATCGACACATCTTTGTGGTTTAACCATGTCTTTTTAACATCAGACTACTTAAAGAAATTCTTAGATGTTTGTCATTGCACTTGAGAGCCAGTTCTCACCTTCTAGCTAATCGACATGGAGCCCAAGAAGATACAGATCAGCCCGGGCGCATACAACCATTCTATATGACATCTTCTTGTCCGGAGTTAGCTATGATCAATGGCATGATGACTCGTTTGTCACCATATCGGGAAATTCATGTTCCAGAAAGGCTCTGTACTATTAGAGTACATATGTCAAGCTTACAATGAAGAACTTTTCTAAATGCCATCACTCGTTTTATACTATCGTGCTCACGAGCACCGTTCCACAAAAAAACAAGTTGAAATGCTTCAATACGATTTGTAGAAACCTTCATTTCAATTCTTCCTTCCAATTATGCACGGAGCGGCATGTTCAGCCGTACTTAGTACAGTTAAAAGAAAGTGGTCATGATGTCTTCAGCTTCTTCTTCCCGGATTCAAAGTCTTGCAGGAATTTTGGATCTCAGCTGAATTCTCTACCCAAAAATTATTAATCGATTCGTTAGCCCTGTTGCGGCTTCGACGTTGGGGTCAACTTGAAAAGAAAAAAGTAGCTGTGTACAAAATGAACACGAGAGGAACGAGAGGAACGAGATAGATTGCCAAACGACAAGTTGCATGTGTGTACCCAAAAGCAAATATAGCTGGAATCCTGGGCTTTTGCAACTATACACGGGAGCATGTTCAGCCATATTTAATGCACTTACGGGGAAAAAGAGGTGTCTTGTCCCCGCGGTCATCAAAGTCTTTTCACGAATTTGGAATATCTGACTTCTCCTCCAAAGAATAATTAATTAAAAATCTTCCTAACTAATACCCAATGTTTTGCAGCTAGCTAGCTAGCTTGGCTTCCAACTTACTTCATTAAAGAGCAAAGACGCAGTTGTGTGGCTAGCGGCATAACTAAACACGAGAGGAACGAGAATAAAGAACTACAGATTGCTAGAAGACTCCTGCAAGTTGTTATATGTCTGTACCCGGCAATAGCAAGTAGCTGCTCGAATCCTGGGCTGATGATCTCATCATCATAATGTGTGCTCCAGGTTAATCAATCCTAAAAGGATGTCATGATCCATTCATGGGGTCGACCATGGGCCGTTGGAAATGCAATTAAATACTCTATTTCGTTGCAGCTGCCCAATACTACTAGTCGACTGCAGTTGTAGATTTCTCCTTCTTGCCTTGTCGACTCATTATCCTGGGATTCACGATGTCCCACATATCTGACCTGGGAAGATTAGGCTGCAAACAAAACAAGCTGCAGCTGTAGTAGTAGTAGTAGTACTGTTGCAAATCCATATATCTATCGTCTATCACACTAGTTGCGCGGGGATCACGCAACCAAGGAAATTATTATTACAAAATTAATGCTGCACAACATCTAGATCATGATCATCTCTGGCTGGCTGGCTGGTCGAGACTAACACCCGGCCTGGCTACGACTTTCTATTTCTTTTATAATCATTTATATGTTCAAGATGTCGGGCGCACGTGATAAAACCGCAAGAAATTCTGACGCATGCACGCCCATCAAGGGTCAGTTAAAATTGAACAAAACAAAAGACGAAAATGATGATTTCCTGTCTAATAGATATGCGCGCGGATGTGAAGAAGAATTAGCTCAGATCAGCTGCCTCAGTTGTCCTGGGTGCAGGAGCCCTATTGCCAACAGGATGTATTAGCGCCTGTGAATGTGAAGGATTTCGCCACTTGCCAAAATAAATCACCAAAACAATTCCAAGATTAATATATGACGTGTAAATAAATGTATTGGACTTTATATATGTTAACATTAATTGGGTGAAAGAATGATAAACAAAGAAATAAGTGTCCACTGCACTTAAACCTTTTACGATTCATTTCTAATATCCAATGTGTACTAGAGTTCCAATCTATACTGCTTGTGCACATAATTTAAACACTTTCAAGTTTAACATGGTGTGAACAAATCTCTGATCTTAATTTGTTGTCAGATCAATATAATTAATTATCTTAAATTATAATTCCATAATTTAAGGGTCTCTATACATTAGATTATTGTGATCACACTTTGGATGTTTAGTGATCGTAACAATTCATCGAAAGACCATTTATTTGAGGGTTTGTTTTTTGTTGCATATTCATAGACATTTTCCATTGAAAATTGTGAATGCTTTTTAAATGTGTAGTTAATCAATGTGAAGAATTCTGAGAAAATCTTTATAAATTTGTATTTTTCAATTAGTCACGATTGAACTCACATATTTCACATTTGGTTGGGATATTTGATTTGTAAAATTGTGAGGTGATTATGAGCATTAAGCAGAAACAACTAGACAAAATTAATGGAAAGACGTAATTATATTTGTTGTGTTTTTAATCACAACAACCTAATGGAAAGATTTCCTAAGTATGGATGCCCCATGCTTGGAGGGGGAATAATTTTGGTCAAACAAATATAACTTGTTTGATTTTGAACTACCACTTTCATGATTCACCATGTTTTAGCATTTCACCTTGGAATTTGTATGTGACTAAATTTAACATTTTTATAGGGTGTAATTTTTATGCACATTAATAATGAAATAATAATAATTTAAAGGGGTGCAAGTAAAATAATAGGAATTCACTTTATCATTATTGGTGATTGTCTTTTTATTGTTTAAAAAATAATGAAAGTGCTTATTAAGATGATGTGGTGAAAATTACAATTGATTACAAAAGGTGATGCATTAAAAATTCATGATTTTGCCAATGATCAAGGATATTCATTTTTTGGTCATGGTCCATGCTATGTATCATTCCATAAAGGTGTAATTTAGTATTGTACACAATTCTATCATTTTGAAAACATTGAATAAGTCCTTTTAAAAAATGAACAGAAAATGATAACTAGTGTTATCTTATATATAATTACAAACTGTGTGTCTGTGCGTCCGTCCGACGACGTTCTGGGAGTGTTTTCTGTGGCGGAACCGGCCATAGAGACCATGACCACCGGCTACCAGCGACCCAGGTCCTGAGACTTAGGTCCTGAGAGCCAAATGCAGCAGGCCCCGCCCCCCAAAATGGCCAAAATTACTAATTCAGTCATAACTCATAGGTCCTCAGGGTTAACCAATGGAGGCAAACTTAATTAATAACAGGCTATACTTGGAAACTTAGGTCAAGCCAAACTAACTCAAATTATCTTTGGATTTTAGCATAATACCAGCCAATGGGTGAAGAAGAAAGACTCCAACATTGGAAGATTGCTTGAATTTATGCAAGTTGCTTACTTGGAGGGTGACATTGTTATTTTACTGGCAGACTAGAGCAGATTAGTGAAGTGAAGGCAAAAGAAATTAATAAATAAATAAATAAAGGAAAGAAAATGCTCCTGGGGGACTTCACAGTGTCCGAAGGGCACGGGCACCCACTAGTATGAGTGATTTCCAATGTTTTACATTCATTAGATTCAAGGTGCTTTCAATTGTAACATCTTTCTTTTTCACTTAAATGGTAAAAACTCCATTTTTTTCTAATGGAAAGTCCAGGTACTAGCCTAGTATTGCTCCCCATATTAAATTATTTCCATGACATCTTCAATGTGTGGGTAACAATTAGCAAGTTTGCCATCTTCTGGGTCTCCTCTTTTGGAGTTGCTTCCTTGGCACCAACATTGACATTATGATTAATAGATTGGAGTTTTGAATGTTGTTTGATCTGATAAGCTTATTGTTGCGGGTAACTACCTTTCAACTTAAGGCGAATACATATGTATGACCAATCAAAGTATGGTTCAGACATAAGTGATCTCTTCAGAAATCTACTCGAGCAATGTTTTTGTTTTCCATTCCCTGATGGAGCCAGAGTGGCAAGCATCACTAGGCAGATTTTGACTTAACTGGTAACATAGTTTTCTGAAAAAATTCTACTTAACTGGCGACTCTTTTTCAAGAATTCTTAAATGTGTAGCCAGTAGACATGAATTTGGCGATACCCTCCCTGAAAAGCAGTTTTCTGTCTCAAAATTTGGGCAGTTTTTTTTTTAATTAAAAGGGAATTTGCAACAGAATATGATAAGATGATAGACAGCACAATAATGTAACAACAGAATGATATGAGGCAGATCCGCCACTGAAAATTAATATGTAAGGTACTCAAATTCATGACTAAATATTACATTTTTGACAAATTCACATGTACAAACAAAGAATTTGATGTCAATTCACTTGGAGGCAAAATAGGTATTTTTAATTGATATTGAACATCAAAAATTTCATTTCAACATTTTGAATGGAGAATCCATGTGTCCATTTTGTGTGGATACAAATGGAGGGTTCTGGAGATATAATTTGGTTGACTTTGCCTTTAAAGTGGAACGAAATGTTGGGTCAGATGTTCTTATTGGTAAAAGAACGTCCACCCACACCCCCTATATGGGCTTCTACTTGTCATATGCAACATACAGTGTTAATTGTTTTGCTAGACCCACTCACAAACATGAAAATTTGGATAGGATTAAGGTAAGAGATTATTTTAATGTCACCACTTTGGCCATTCATCATAGCTAGACAATCAGAATTAGTCAGTTTCTGTCAAAGGGCCATGTGGAGACCACGGTGTGGTGTGGACATGTACAGGTCCATTTAGTCCAAACTTCAAACCTATTTTTAAAGCTGTTTGAAGAATGTACTTCATGGAAAGTACAGTGTGAAAGTGACTTCGTTGAGTGTACAGAACAAATTCCTGTTGTGAACAGGCTTTTAGTCATTCCAACAGATACTGTCAAGACATTGAATTGGGTGGACTTCTTAAATAATCACACAGAAAAAGCAACCACAAGTTTAAAATTTTCAATTTTGAACTAATTTCCCCAAATGGCAATCCAACGCCATGGAGGTGAAGTACATTTCATATCACTTACAACATGTAAAACTTGTTTTCAAAATTAAAATATAAAACAAACATGATCTGCAAAAGGTTGGGCTCTTCACTAGATATCCCAATTATTGGGCCATCCACACTGAGCACGGTCCCATGTCACAGATTCTGGCGTCGTGCAATTGCACAAGAGGATGAAAGTGTGGAGAAAATGTGTGTTAATTTATACACCTATAGCATACCAATTAATTCTACCAGATCCAGATCAGCTACAAAAACAGCTTAATATAACAGAAGATCTGAGATCAGTTCAATCTCAATCTGGCATGAACAAAAATTGCAAGCAGATGTACCTGGACAATCCAAGGTGTCAAGGGTCAGGTCCAACTTGGGGGCCCTAGAAATCCCTTTCTGTGAAGTGTTCTTTAGATGCTGGAAAATGAAATTATTACAACCCTGCAAAACTTTATTTATAAACAAACCACAGATTTGGAAAATGTACAAAGGGATAAGAAAAAAGAAAAGGGAGAATTTACAAGACATCAATGTCAAAAACTCTCTGTGTCAACAACGACCATCTCTAATAGGTCAGCCATGGTGATGGGGTTGTGTTCTAAAGTGGTGGAAGTCATGAACACTATTACAAATCATGGTTTTTCAATAGGTTTAACTTGATTAAAACGTTCACATTGATCAAAAGGATGTTTGCTTTGACTAAAAGCATAGGATATGAAAAACAAATGATTTTTTAATTAATTTTAAAAATTAAAATGACCATTTTGACCAAGTGTTAAGTTGTACATTTAGTCAAGAGGGACAAAATTTTTTAATGCCCATAGCTTATCAAATCGACCATACCAAATGAGCATGTTTGGTCAAATTGGACATATTATTTAATTAGCTAGCCTACTTCCTATGCTTACTTAGCTAGCTAGCTAGCTACTTACCTAACATATATTTATCTACATCCTTTTTACCTATTTACCAAAATATGTCCTACTTACCTACCTACTAACTACCTACCTATCTGTCGATCTATCTACTACCTATTATTTACCTACCTACCATCTACCTATTTACGTTTTACCTTTGGCTCTTTCAAGCTCCAAATGGCATTGGCACAATCATGTAAGAACACATTAGCCTTTTTATGTAGACACCCAAATACCTCAATTGCTAAAGGGAGGGATTAATCAATTGGGTGTCAATTGCAATAGTTTTCTTCTTTGGTTTAACCCACATCAGAAGCAACAAATCTTTAAATGGCACAAGATTGGAAAATAAATCTACTCGTGTTGGGTCAACAATGATAACGTAAATTAAGGTGCGAATTCTATTTTTAAGAAATACAATATCAATTCGTAGATGAGAGGAATTGAGTGTGGTTGAAGGAAGTGCATGTAACTACTTTTGTCCCATGTAGAAGCTAACATTTCATGCAATGGCAACAAAAGTGTTGCAAATTACATTATGGGTTCTCGTGCGATCATTGCCATAAATGCAATATAAGAAGTGGATACCCATAGGATCGATGGGTTGTGTGCATACATTGAGGGGTACTTGTAATTGAAAGACATGGTAGTAAAAGCCATATCAAAAGTGTTATGGAAAATAATGGGGAAAATATTCAAAAGGCTGGGAAAACTAATCAAGTTATAATCCAAGTGCCCACCCCAAGATCGGAACATCATAAAATTCAAGCATGATGAGCCTTAGAAATTATGTTGGAGAGCATGTTGAAGAAGGTATGATGGTGTAGACATTCCAAGATGGAATTCTAAAGTCAAACCATTTGTTGCCCGATGAATTGTTCAAAAAAAGGTCTCTCTACATGTCAGCTTATGAAAATCAAATGTTAGTCATGGCAAGTAGTTCTGATGTTCATAACAATGATAAGATTAGTTGCAAATAAGTTTCATTCTTGGAAAATGAAAACTAACATTTGTTGTCCATGAGATATAAGTTTTGTGAAAAATCAGGTTTAAAAGAAAACTTTTAAAATGTTGATAAATTCAATTTTGAAATGTCATTTTCTAAAAGGGATTTATAAAATTTTAAAAATTAAAATATAAAGAAAAGAAGGTTCATGGGATGATGCTTCAAGAACATCAAAGATTGTAGAGAAGGCTTTAAAAAGACCTACATGCAACATTATAAAAGAAGTATTTTGAATTAGAATCATTTTCTTTGAGCCACAAGTTGTATTTTGAAAATTAAAATAGGTTTTATATATATTATGGGAAAGAATTATATTTTCCTACCATCAAATGGAATTTCCAAATGCATTCAAGATGTGTACAATATTGTAACATATTTTGTATATTACAACATATGAATTGAAACCATGTATCTTTCAATTTAGAATTAATGGTCAACACATCATATTTCAAATTAGATCTTTAAAGGAACTTATGCCAAAATAGGTCTAGTGTGGAGCTAAATAATAAATCAAATCTTTTTCTTTTGTTTTTTTGGTTGTGTCACTTTAACGTATGTATTAAAGGATGTCAAAACTAGGTTGAATTAGTGAAGGGCGTTCAGTTTATTTTCATTGGCTATATTTAAGATATAAAACTATCAAAATTGTAAAATCAATATTTGACCATTAATTATATTTTCATTGATGACTCTAAGAGCTTTGAATAGGAGATAATCGTTTTAACTTACATGTTATAATGTACCCCATTTTTAAAATTCATGAAGTGGAGATGAAGGTTGAGATTTTTAAATAATGGAATAACAAACCAATAATGATTCAAGAACATTACAATTTTAGTGATATTTTGTCTTAGTGAATTTCCACAAAATTTTGACCTCAAAATTTTAATAGGAATTTATTTCCTTTTCTTAAGAAAAAATCACCAAATGTTTGAACACATCTTTTAGTAAAATTTGTCACATCTCAACATAGTTTTACATTTTGGACATTTTTCTACCACTGTTTCATCAATTAATGAAATTTTTTTTTAGGATGTTCATTAATGATGCTACATTAAAAAAATGAAAAGAAAAACATTGATTACAATCGGTTTTTTTTTGGTAAAATTTTGCAATGTGGCAAAATTGTGGGTTTCTTTTTGAACTTGCATAGTGAAGGATGTAAAATGTTACTATTATTGCAAGGCATGTTGGAAACTATTGTTGCAAAATCATAGAAAGTTGTTGTGTTGGTGTTGTTTAGTGAAGTTGAAACTTGTAAGCAAACACTCCACAATCGTCAAAACTAGCACAACACTTTGCAATTATTTGTAGGTAAGTTTTATAAGTAGTTATTTTTTATATTTGGTCCCCCAACCTCCATTGTTGCACCCATCTTTGGGCCTTTTAGTTTTAGGTTCTTTTATTTTCCTTACATAGGTTTGAATCCAAGTTTTAAAGTTTTGAGTTGTATTTTTACACTTCTTTAGAGGCAAGCTTTTTGTGGTTTTTTTGCCCACCCTAAGGTTTATTTTTCCTACAATGTAATGTCCTTTAGTTATTTTTTCATCATCTATATTTGTTGCAAATTGTTGTTTTTTTCTTTTCAACATTTGTTCAAAGGTTTATAATTGGCCTTAAATAGGTAAATTCCTTGGACACTTGTTTTGTTGGGTTGTAGAAAGGACATTGTGCATACCAACATTAATTAAAAGTTTTAAGCTTGATGACAACATTCTTATTGGATTTTACAAATGTTGATGAACTCTTCCACAACTCTTCACATTTACTATGATTGACACACCCCCAAGCTCCTTGATAGACTCAATTATGAGTCCAAGGTGAAAACAACAGAAGGATAAAAAGTTGGGGTACACTACACTCCTTGGCTCATAGCACTTCGAGGGTAGAGGGCGTGCTGGAGCTCCAAGGCAGGGATTAGGACGAGTGATAAGCAGGTCAATTATTCACACAAACTTGCACAAACTAAACATCAAGTTGGTTAGTGCATAGTTGGATCATTTTTGGTGCACAAACAAACCATGGGTTGGACTCACAAGATTCACCATGGCCTAGACTTGGGGGAAACCGTCACCTTCCCCCTTATAGTATTTTTTATGCTTGGCCATAGGGCCAACGCCCAAATGTCATTTTGTCTTAGGATTCCCAAATTGGGAGTCTTGAAATTGTGATTTTTGTGAGTTTGGAAGCCAATAACTTCTTGTGCAAACCTTCGATTGAGATGAGGTCTAAAGCAAAGTTGTAGCTGTTGTTGAGATCTTTCCAATAGTATGTGGCATGTCACCTTCATGCAAATAAATCAGGTTGATTCCCGACTTTTAGTGGTCAAGAATCAAATTGCACTTTGACTCTCGACCTTTCTTTCGACCATAACTTATGTTTTAGGTACCCAAATGGGTCATGCAAACCCATTTTAGACATTTACGTTCCAAGAGCTTTTCAATGGTATAAAAAACTATTCAATACCATGAGTTTTGACCCCTACAATCGCCTTCTGAAGGTTCAAAAATCCATCATGACTCCAACTTGCAAAGTGGGAGATCACTTGGGAGTGTGGGGTTCATTCCCACATTCTCCTACACTCCCGGGAACATGAAATGTGACTCCCAAGCTTCACTTTTGGCCCGCACCTTTGCAAACCCTTGTTTTGGTCGCGAGCCCAAGGCTAGGGTTGTACAATGGTTGCTTTCAAAATGGTGTGGTTTAGGTAGTTCTAAATTAGATTATGATTATGTGATGTAATGAATGGGAGTTGTAATGGTTGAAATAATTTTTTCATACGTTGATTTTAAGTTAGGTTACTCATTTTGCGATTTGCATTAAGTATTAGAAAGATTCATCATGAAGAGCAAACTATCAGTGATGATGAAATAGAAACAATGCAAATAGTGGAAGGAAAATCCTTGGAAGATTTGGAGCAAACTTAGTACAGAGCAAATTGGCAAGCTTTTCAAAAACTAGCTTCCTCCTACAATTGGCTTCCATGAATTTGAAAAAAAGTTTAAGTTACCATTTGGTGGAATCAAATTCCATAGGATAAGAAATAAATATTTTGTTAAAGTAAACTTGAGAGAGGTTTTCAAGGTAGCTAGGGCAAGAATGGTTACAACTCCTTTGCCGATCATCATGATCTTATAATATTAAATAAAATTAAAAACATTTATCCAATTATTTATAATAAGGATGATGTCCTTAGAAGGAAGCTCATTGGTAAGGAGTTTCCAAGGGGTATATTACTAGAGGTTGTGAAAGGGAAGTTAGTGAGCTAGGTTGGATTTGGTCATGAAATTGATGTCAACCAATGATCAAAATGGCTTTCTTGGATGGATAAATGTCTTGAGAAGAAGGGATCATTGCTGGGACCTAAGAATGTAATTCAATTTAAAGTAGAGAGTTATTGTGGAATTGATGAAATAAGAGAAAAACATAAAAAGAGAAGTTCTTGAGCTTGAAATGAATGTTGCAACAACAATTAGTAAAAGTAACCCTTGGGTAGAAAAAAGAAAACTAAAAGTGATTAACTTGATAGGTATTGTTCAAATCAAACTAGAATTTTGTAGGGTTGAAATTGTCAAATTGAAAACTAAGGAGGAGAAGTTGGCATCTAAAGTCAGTTAAGTAAAAATGGTTTTAGATTTCATGTAATCCACTATTGTTGGAGCATATAAGAAGTTGTAAGATATGCTTGTAAAACTTGGACAAGATCTTGATCATAGTGGTTATCAAATGCAAAAGATAACATGTGAATGTTATGTGTCCATGATGAACAATACAAAAGTGGACTATAAAGGTTTATTTTCTAAGCTCAACATTGATCAGGGACAAATAACAAACTTTGTTTAGAGACATGCATTTTGATGCATTAAAATCTCAAATCCTACTTCTTGGCCCAATTTTTTAAGGTGTACCAAAATCTTGTCACAATGTCACCCTTTCCTATCTTTTTTACCTAGTCCTTTTTTGCCATGTAAAGACACATTTATGGATGATTATGATGAAATCTAAAATTGTACTAGTTTAAAATATAGTCCTTTTGAAAATTTTGACAACTTTTGATTCATTATTTTTTATGGGGATCAAAATATAAAGTAATAAAGGATTGCAATAAGGATTAATCCCTTTTCATCTTATACAGTACACCTTAAAGGATTTTCACCCTTCTAAAAAAAGGGACTTGAAGGGTTAACAATTCAGTTTCATCCTATGTGTAATGTTCAAAAAGTGACATTTGATTATGGCTTGAAGGCTTTAAGTGTAACAACTTGTAAATTTTGTGCTTGCCCATTTCCAATCCATAATATTGTCATCTATAATTATTACCACCTATACCACCCATGGTGTGCCAACATATGGTTCAAGAAAAACATTCATTGCAAAAATCCTTTGTGTGAAGGTCTTGTACACCTAGATTAGTACATGAGCTTTGGGTTTGCAGAATTTGACATTCAACTAGAGGAGAAGTACATAGATATGGATTGTGAGCTTGCATGTTCTATGATTGCATAACAAAGGTGAACTATTGCTTTAGCTCACCTTGCCACCATTGGTAAGTTCATTCATTTGCTTGCATTTTTTTCACTTGTTGATTTAATGTTGAAATAATTTTGCATGGATTATAGTTGTCAAACATTAGTCATACTTGTGAAATTTGTACTGAAAGGTTGGCCTATGCACAACTAAATACATTCACGGTTGGGGTACACAAAAAGAATGTTTCACCCCAAAATCATTCTCAAAACAATACTTTGAATGACCATTACACTTACAAAAATTCAATATTTGGTAGATTTGTTTTTTTCATTAGATACTCACATACTTCTTGACTAAAATGATGGTGATTTTTTTTGATTTGAATGATAACAATATGTCTTTAAATGTCCTAAAAAATGGCTCAAGAATTGTGTTCGGCCATTGCACAATTTTATAAAAAATAATTTAATAAGACTAACAATGTTTGTTCAAATTGCTCCATATTTTGACCGCAAATATAATTAAGTATGTTCTATGTAATGGCACAAATTTTATGGAATTTATTGAATTTTACATAAAATGGATGTGTTGATAAAGGCAATCAAATTAATTTTGTTAATTACAAATTTACATTCAAAAGGTTTGGAAAGAAGTATAGGAAACATGGGTGGAAAAAAATGACATTAATTAATGATTTTGATTGGGTTTTGGCTCTCCAAATGAAAGTATGTCATTTTGGAATGTCAAAGTAGTCCTACATTCCTTTTTGGTTTATATTTGAACAACATTTAAAATTTGTTCAATTGATTTGAATCATTCATTATAACATTTATTGGTTGAAAGCCTAAACATACATATCACCCTTTCATTGTTTAATATTTCAGAACATTCATTTTGCTAAGTCCTTGTTTTAGGACTCAAGACATAGGACAAATGGGTTTCGTGGTTCTTGTCATGGTACCCTAACCGTGAATGCACCTAGCTACCAAGTGTTACAACAATTTTGTTGAAATTATAATGATGTGTAGGGGTACAAGTGAATATTTATAGTAAAATGTATTTTCCATAATTCATAAGTTGTCCTATATTGTATGTTCCTCCATAATAGATTACATATTTTTTATGTTGTGATGTAGTTTATGTATGGGGTATCATGTAGCTACTATAGTAGCACTTGCACATGATATTTTTATATTACCTTTGTATGTACTTAGTTATATTATTTGTTCCCACATTATATTCGACTTATTGTATTAGTTAATTGTTTTCATGTCTAATATGGAATGCATTTATACTATGTGTTGTTTGTTTGATGTATGTGGTATTGAATGTATACATATTGCAAAAATAATTGTAGATAGTATAATTTTAATGTTTGTGGAACATAATATGTAATAATCTATGTCCTTTCTATAATCTATGTAATTAGAGTTGTCAATATTGGAGTCTATTTTATGCTTGAACAATTTTATCATAACATGTACATGTATGTTTTTAATTACATATGAATTGTGCATTTCATTTGTTATGTTGTGTTGTTGCATTTTATTTGAATATTTGTTTGCGTAGTAAGTTTTTTTTCTTATATGTTACCTATTGTGCATGGAATAACATCAAGAAACCTTGAATAAATATCTACTCTTTTTTTATTTTTTGAGGAATGTGAATTTGGGAAGCTTTTTTGTGTAGCTGAATTTTTAAAAAATATGTGCTTATTATGGTGGTCAATTTGTGCAAGTGATATTTTCAAGGTACATACAAGCTAATTGTTATAAGGCCACCAAATAAGTGGGCACACTGAACTAAAATTTGGAATTTTGTTTATACATTGGGTCATCATAGAAGGTGTTTTGTCCTCCTACATGCAGCGCCATTGTTAGTGCTAGGGAAAGTAGCAAAGTGGGAGGGCCAATTGGGTGCAAGCAAGATATTTTGTACATATTTGTTATTTTGTTTTCTATTTGGAAACGTAAAAAAATAGTCTTTCAAACTTCTAACCTTCCTTTAGCATTTGAAAATAAATGAAACTTTTGTTTTTTTTCTTGGGCATTTCTAACCTCTAGCTTTTCAAAGCAATTTGTGTAATATCATTTGGACTTGCAAAAGTACCCCAAAAGTGTCCCCAACAATTATACCATTTTTTAGGGGTTGGGGATGATTTTAGTTATGAAAACAAACTCGATTAACCAAAAACAATATATTAGAATGTTCACCACATCAATATTGAACTGCACCTTTAAAAAAAAAACCAAATATTTGCAAAAACATTTCACCTACTTTCAGTATTTGAACTTTATTTTTCAAATTGCCACAAATTTTAGGTCCAATTCAAATATTTGCTAGTTTTAAAAAAAC
This sequence comes from Sphagnum contortum, assembly GCA_963920785.1. NCBI lineage: Eukaryota > Viridiplantae > Streptophyta > Sphagnopsida > Sphagnales > Sphagnaceae > Sphagnum > Sphagnum contortum. The sequence goes on from OY987291.1 coordinate 11,424,667, forward strand.
ATGATCATAATAATTTAGTTTTTGAAGTCCATGCGAACAAGAGTTAAGAAATAATGTACTTAAGAAAATATTATTATCCCCATAAACCATTTACTTATTAGTCCTTTTATTTACAGACCTTAGTATTTTATTGTTTAAGCTACTAAGTAAATTGTGTATACTTTACCATGCTGGCACCCAATTGCGATTTTCTCCTCGAATTGTCATTTCTCCTCACCTCAAATGAATAGTTCAACATATTTTTGGGTGCAAAATGGTCTAATAGGAGCCACTAGCACCCCCTTAAATGACTGCTTTTTGGGGAATATTTTAAAAATATTCTTGAAAAGACTCTTAAAATTTATTTATTTATTAATTTGTTAAGGTTTGTGTTAAAAATTAACCCAAAAATATGTCAATTTCAAAGTTTTCCAAGTTCATTTACAAGTCTTTTTATTGCTTAAATGTAATGGTTACAAATCCTTATACATTGCTTTTGAAGGTCCAAGTCTAATGAAATAATTTCATATTTCGGACATTTATAGAATAAGGCATTATATTTGATCATGTGAAAAAACAATTAACTTATTTTCAAGTTAAAATTCTTTTATAATTTCTTTGCTATAAAAATATAGAATTAAGTAGTGGTTATAACTATATGTCTCCCATTAACATGATTTCACCTTGTTCCACTTACATGACATCACCAACACATGCATTTGGTGAGTCACACAAACCAAAAAGTGGAATCTAGCTACATTGAAAAGTCTTTTAGGTTTGCTTTGAACCCAATATTGATAGATTTTAGTCCACTTGGTGTTTCTCTGAATAAAGGTAAAAACAAGGTTGAAGGTGAAAGTTCAACTTTAAATGATCATGATTTGAGCAACAATTTTAATGCTAAGGTTAAAAATGAAGAGACTATACATGTCTTCTCACAAGGAAGGTGATGGAAAAACAATTGATAACAATGAAAAGGAGGTTAAAGTATAAGAAAAACCTCTTTTATTGAACAAAACTACCACTATTGTGAAGGGAGTTACAAATAAGGGAAACAATTTTAAAAGAAGGGAATCAAAAGGAAAGGAATCATCAAGAAAAGAATCAAAAGGAAGGGATGCAAAAGGGAGGGAATTAGAAGGCACAAAATAGTAATTAAAAGGAAGTCAAAAACTTGAAATGAGTCAAGAGGAAAGAATAAAGGGTTTTGAAGGTGTGGGTTTAGTTGGCACAAAACACACACATGGCAAGGAATTTGAACACCTTTTAAGGCCCAAGGCAAGTACTACTACTAAGGTTTTGAACCTTGTGAGAAGGTTAATGCGACTTTGGGAAAGGCTAATGAATTTCATGAGAAGGACAAAGGTGTTGGAAGTAGTTGATATTATGAAAAGTAATGGGAAATTTGGTAAGGGAGAAATCAAAGGAACAAATGATGTTGAAGACCCGAGCTTAAAGTCCAGTAGAAATATATGAATTGCAATTTTCAAGAAAAAAGTTGAAAATAAAGGGAAAGATTCAAGGGAAGTCCCTTGTGTGCAATGAAATCCAACAGTCACCAAAGAAGGTATCAATTTAAAAAATAAATTAGGGTATGATCTTGGACCTTCAATTCATGAAGATAACATAGATAATAGAAATTTGGGCCTAGTTATGTAGTTAGCGGATGACATGTATGTTAAACAATTTGATCATGCCATCTACACCAATTTATTACACAATGATATTAGTTGGATTTTGATTTTGTTTATCAAATGATGGTTAAAACCCTAGTGTTATTTAATGTTTTGGATATGGATGCCTAATTGTAAGTTTTTTGTTGACTTGCATATACATTTATTGTCATTAGTAGAAATTGAAAAAAATCTAACCACTATATTTGTGACTACATGCGACTATTTTTGAACATTTTTGCAACTATTTTTTGTGTTGGTCATATCATACATTTAAAGTACATTTTGTTGGTACAATCATGATCTATTATAAGCAAAATTATATAATATAATTCATTTTTACATAAATTCTTAATCATGACTTAAAGTTAAACTTAAGATATTATCATTAAAAATAATAAAATTTATAGTTCCATAAAATAAATAAATTATATGGCATTAATCAATATTTGAAAATTAAGATTGATTATTTAGATTAATAATTTATATAAATATAGTTAATAAAAAATTTATATGTCTATTATAATTTATTTATAATGCCTTTATAAATATAATATGTGAATAAATTTTATACCACACAATTTAATTTAATTTTATTGGTAAAATAATGATATATCCAAAAAAAATTTATTTAATATAATTTTTAGAATCAAATGAAAGTTTAAGACATGTAATTTACTTATGTATTTGTTATTATATTATCCATTTATAAATCATGTGATTGAATTTATTTTTTCCATGGAATGGTCTTTGAAATTCTATTGAATAACGAAATTCAAATTTATTTTTTAAAATTGATTTATATTTTCAAGAGGAAAACAATTATGTTTGTGTAGATTTTTGTAATTTTTAAAATTTAAACTTTAATCTTGTCATTTGGACAAAATTGTAATAATATATCAATGATGCACTCCTAAATCCCTTGTTAGACCCACTTGAAGGTCTAAGTATGTTGAATTGTGGAAAGTTGGAACTTGAGGGCCGCTCCCGACTTCCAGCACTAAAAGGGGGTAGAGGGGCGTGTTAGAAGTCCCGGGATTAGACTAAGAAGAGGGACACGAATTATGTCGCAACCCTACTTTGGCCAAGTGTGGGGGTGAAGCCCAACACTTGGAAAAGTTGGGGATTTGGAGTCCTCCGGGACTCCTGAATGTTTAGAGCTCGACAGCAAGGCCCAAAACAACTCGCATTGGGGTGTTCTTGGTGTCATTGAAAAGGTCCTGAAACGTAGATATCGAAAATGGCCTCGCATTGGCCATTTGGACATCTACAGCCCAAGTTATGGGCAAAAGAAAGGCCGGGAGTCAAACTGGCAATTTGACTCCCGACCACTAAAAGTCGGGAATCAATGCCTTCCCGACATCCGATTCGAGTGTGCGACATGGCGTTGGAAAGATTTCGACAAGGGCTACAACTTTGGTTTCGATGTCGTCATGATTGGACTCTGCAGTCGGGAGTTATGACCGCTCAAAGTTCCGGGAGTCCCGCCGGGACAATTTCGGGACTCCATTTCGGGAGTCCCAGGAATTTGTGCCATTTGGATGTAGCCTCCATGGCGAGCTACAGAGAATACTATAGGGAGTAAGGTGGTGGCTTACTCCTGAGTCCGGGCCGTGGTGAGTCTTGTGTGTCCAAATGCCCGTGGCTTGTCCTAACACCCAAGGGTGTCCCGAATGTTAAACTAACCTCATGTGGTTGGTTTTTGGATGCAAATTCACACAAGCTAAGCTAGTCCCTCTTCTTAGTCTAATTCCGGGACTCCCAACACGACCCTCTACCCTTTTCTAGTGTTGGAAGTCGGGAGCATGCCTTCAAGTCTCAACTTTCCGCAACTTGACATTGGGGAACCCTCAAGTGGGTTCACCTCGGGACTTAGGAGCGCATCAAATTATCTCACACAAATTTGCATCCAAAACCAACCACAAGAGGGTTAGTTAGCATTCGGGAACACCTTTGGGTGTTGGGACAAGCCACGGGCACTTTGACACACTTAACTCACCACGCCCCGAATTCAAGGGAAGCCACCACCTTCCCCCATATAGTATACTCTGTAGCTCTCCATCGAAGCTACATCCAAATGGTTCTTTTTCCCGGGACTCCCAAGGAGGAGTCCCGAAATTGTCCCGGGTTGGAGTCCCTGGACTTTGGGACCTCATATCTCCCGACTACCAACTCTAATTGGAGTGAGGTCTAAACCAAAGTTGTAGCTCTCCTCAAGAGCTTTCCAAAGCCATGTCGCACTCCTTTTGTAGACGTCGAGAAGAGATCAATTCCCGACTTTTAGTGGTCAGGAGTCAAATTGCCAGTTTGATTCCCGGCCCTTCTTTTGCCTATAACTTGGGCTGTAGATGTCCAAATGGTCATTCGAGGCCATTTCGGACATCTACACTTCAAGACCTTTCCAATGACACCAAATACACTCAAATGTGAGGAGACTTGACCCCTGCAATTGAGTTCTAAATTTTTGGGAGTCCCAGAAGACTCCAAATTCCCACTTTTGGGAGTGTGAGCTTCACCCTCACACTTAGCCCAAAGTGGGGTTGCGACAATCAAAGTTGAAAGATGATTTTTTGTGTAATGTTTGAAATCAAATGGGTTAAATAAAATGCATGTTATTTCTTTTCCACAACAAGTGGGTTGGCTTGGTGATAAAGGAATTGATCATCATCCTTGGGGTTTCAATGATCAATCCTTGTGAATGGCATGGGTTGTGGTCAATGCTAGAATGTTGACCTAGTATGCCTTACTTACATAGCCAACATAGGCTAGGTGCCTATTAGGTGACTTCAGGTAGGCACATTAGTTGGCCTATCTAATAACCTAAACTAGCTTTTAAAGCCTAACCTATGTAATGACACATGTCAACATGGTATAGGTTGAATTAATATGAAATTGAACAAATATAAAAATATATTATATTATTATTCTATTATTTAAATAATCAATATTTTTAAAAATATAGATAATGCGACTACATTTTTGAGTTATAAATCAGTTGCAAAATGACAATGCCATGTAAGTTTGGATGAATGAAAAGTTCATGTAAGTCATATCTTTATGCGTCTGCTTTTGCAATTTGGTGCCACGTATTGTTTTTTGTAACTACAATTTTATGTGATTTGTCCAAGGCGATTAGGCACTATAGCAAGCTACATGTGATAATTACGATTAAAAATGAATTGTAAATCCAATCGTATATTTGCAAATTTCTTGTAGTGTTTACAACTATCATGGTATTCATCCAAAAATAACAATTTATGTCCCATTAATTATAAATTTGACTAATTTTATTGCAACCCTATGAATATACAAAGGTGTATTTTGTGTATTCTAAGGGGTATAGTTGGATATATTAAGATTTACAAATATATATTTTGGATGTATATGAATAGTCATGTGTATTCAAAGATTATTATTCACATTAAATGGTTTCCATATCAAGGTTACACTATGTGTATATTTTGAGTATATTAAAATTCTATGTAAAATATTGACTAAATATATTGCAACCATATTACAAGTTTATCTAAAGTTTCTTATTATACTTCTTGAAACTATTACAAATGAAAATGTTGATATTTATAGTTTTACAAGAACTATGATAATTTACATAATAATTTTAACATATTATCACTTATGTATTTACTCATAAAAATTACTAAAATAGTTATTTAAAAATATTTTAAATTATTATATAATTACTAAAACTATAATTTAAGGACTATTGTACTTATTAAAATTTAATTTTATTATATATTTAAACATTATATATTTATTATAATATTTCATAATAGCTATAACAAGTGACAAAATAATATATTATAATTAAAAAATAACTAACCTAGGTTAGCTACGAATTACATTATTCTTATTACTATAATTTTCAAAAATTAGATACATGTATATTAAACAATTATTTGTAGATGATTATTATAAAGCACATGAAGATTAAAACATTACACAGGAAAATTTTAAATGAATATTGAAATTATCATAAAATAAAATAAAATAATGAAATAAAGGTATGTAGGTAGGTAGTGAACAAGTAGGCAAGTCGTAAATAGTTATGAAAGTAAGTAGGTATGTCATAAATAAGAATGTAGGTAGGTAAATATGCAAATAGGTGGGATTAGCTACCTAACTCCCTACCTAGTAATTAACAACCACTTATTACTTTCTTACATATGAAATTAATTTCATTATAAGTTTATATAATTAATTTTAATTCTAGAAATTCAAAACATAAATGTGTTTATATTTTTTAGCAAGAATTGTCATCATATGAAGCACTAGTTAAATTGTTCAAGACTTTCCTTAAAGTGAAGGTTCAAATTTCAATCTTGACATTTTATAATTGTGATTAAAATTAGTCATGTATCATAGGTGTGACTAAAGTTAGTTATGTTGATGTGATAGGAGAAAATATATACAAGTAATAAGGTCTAAAGATGAGTTGCAAGATGACTACTTGTTGACAATCAAATTCAAGAAATTTATTTATTTAACATCCTAGTTCAAAAAAATATAGTTTTTACAATTTATAGAATCAAATTAAAATTCACACATTGCAATGACATGTTGATATTTTGCCAAAAAAATTTTGATACTAATTTATATGAAATAATAATAACATGGCCTTCTAAACTAGCACTACCTAGCACATTAGTCAAAATGAACATGGGTTAAATATGATTGGAGTTTTTTTATGGAGCCATAAATTGTCTGGTGTCCATTTTGACTAAAATTTTAATGAAGAAAGATAGGGAAAAAGACACATGATTGTTATAATGTACCCCACCTACCAATAATTTACATGTTTGGTTAACTATCACTTACTTATTAAATAAAATAAAATTAGCTTGTCATTAAAAACAAAATGTCATGCCCAACCAATGATTTACCCACCTATAACCAAAAAATATTTCTAGGAATTTTGTTAGTAATTGAATTTTTTTCCCCAATTGTACAAAATTAAAAGATCGCTTCTCAAAAAGGATTTGTCATATGATTTGACAAATCAAAATGTCCACCACTTGATTAGTTGAAAGGATCATTAGTCAAAGAGACCAATAGTCAAGTTGGCCAAGTTCAATACTACTTGTACAAATTTCAAGATGATTATTTGGTTCAATTGAAAAAAGTAATTTGAATTTCTTTTCAATCAAATAAATTGTGAATTCTTGTGATGAATGGTGATTTGAGCAAAACATTATCAAAGCTTTAAATCCTAAATGGTTCATTTGTTCCCCTTAAAAGCTTTAATACCATGTTAAAACTTTAAAAGTTGTTGCTATCATTGAAGATTTGGAGATCACAATACAAAGAAAAGAAAGCTAAACAACAAGACCAAATGGCAGTAAAAAAAATACATTTAATACAATGAGATTGATGAATTTAATTTAAATTTGAGTGCAACTAATCAATTAGCAACTGTTATTCACTTCTTTTCTGCATAAGATTAGTAGAAGAACATTTCAAAAGTCATGTCATAAGTTCCAAACATATTGCAACTAATTTGATATTTGTTGTTACTTGTAACCATTACAAATTGCACAAATCCATGATTGAATTAACTTAGCCCTTCTTAAAAGCTCAATGTGTGCACATGCATGACATATAAAAATTGTTCTCTTTGATATTTATATCTTGCGTGCAAAATAAGTAATCAAATGTATCTATAGCTTGTGCATGAACTATAATTTCTTCATTTTAGTATGCACCACTTGCATTGTCAACTTACTAGATTAAAAACAAAATGGGAACAAAAAAAATTATTGCATTAAATTGTTCAATGAATGACATGAAAAAGGTTATCAAGAAACCAAATTCCAATAATGTTGTTTGGTGTTCAATTGGTCTTTTTCATTAAAGATTTTATTTATATTTTGATAATTTGTGATGAAATAATTATGTTTGGAACTTGATGATTAATTCAACATTTCCATCCTAGGATTAAAACAATGTAAACCCTAAATTAATTCCGAGCTTTGTTGAAGGCCTACCAAACCAAGTATGGCAACCATGCATGGTCTCTTGGGTATCTAATGGTTTCCAAGTCATTTGCCAAAGGCCAAGAAGGCAATCTTTGATATTTAGCCTGGAATTAATATTTTGACAACAAAATTTAAAGAAATTTTTGGAAGGAAAGGAAAGGATTCTCTTAAAAGTATGTAGTTCTTGAAATTGGACATGGGGTCAACATATGTAACCTTGGATAGTGGATCAATCAAACTTCCAAGCATTTACATTGACAAGTACATAGATTGTTTGATCTTCTTGGACATGAAAAGTTCTCATTTTAAACTAATATCAAGTCATTATATAATGAAATTATAATCACATAGAATTGGTGTGACATTTTGAAAAATAAACATTATCATAAGCAAAGCTCCTTCCAAGCCCCCTAAAACATGAAAAATGCAAAAATCTTATAGTTTCATGAACATGAAAAGATTGTCTCAAATCATATGAAAATTTTAAGAGCTCACACATTATACTTCTATACTAGTGATTGAAAAAATAAAATTTAATTGAACTACATAAATATTCTAAAAGATTTTTGATTTAAAAAAATAAATTCAACACCAATAATTTGATTCATTTCTAGATTTCAAATGACAACAACTATACTAATTTCTTGAATAAGAGGAAACTTTTTATTGAGATTGTCACCAATGGAATTCAAATGTTTGCTATAAAGCTATTTGCATTATAAAGCTAGGGCTTTATAAAGCCAGTTGCATCTTACATATCTAAACCATGGGTTGACAAGGGGTTCAAGTAACTTAGTCTAGTTCTATTTTAATGATTAAAAAATTTAAGATTTAAAACATTCTTTCCTTGTAAAAAATCTTTATTACTCAATGTTTCTAGAAGAAATTGTAACATATTAATCTCTATAAAAGAGAAAATGAAACATTGTAATTAAGGTTTTTTTTCAAATTCCTCAAGTACGTTCATTAATAAAGATCCCTAACATTAATTAACATTAAATGACAATGGTCCTAAGTGCGCAATAACATATGCATAAAAGTGTCGTTACAAATGATGACTTCATAAGTGTGTAGTTCTAGATGTGGTTGATTTACTTAATCTTATTTCAAAAAATGGAAAAAAAATTGTTAAGGGGATAAAATGATTACATGATTTCGATGAATAGGGCATTAGGATAGGGACTATTCATGGAGCATTGTAGTTTTGAATTCTTGTTGGTTTTGAATCATGATGATGTGACTTGGGACTACCCAAAGAGGGAAGATCTTGGGAAAAGGAAAGAGGATTATATAATTTTGGGAGAGTGGGGAGAATAGGGACTTTGTAGTAAAAAATCACAAATTTAATTGTTGTTTTGATTGTTTTTCAACAAAACATGGGATTATGTTGTAATTTTGATTCATGTTTTCAGTAATACAAAAAAACACAAACTTTTGCAGTGAATTTTATGTTTATATCATTGTGTGAATTTTTCGTAAGATTAAATTATGATGAAATGAATTGTAATATTGTTTTTGGATTTTTTTACAATGTATACTGAATTGCAAATTTTGGTTATATGAAATAACCATGAATTTGGTGTTTTAATGAATGGCAGTGTTAAGTATGTTGAGAATCAAGACAAAAATAATGAATGTATGCATGTGAAGTGCAAATATGTTGTTACAGTAATTTTTCAAGAATTAAATTTCACTTCTACTAATTTTTTTAAATCACAAATTTGTCCATTTCTTTAAATCATGAACCCTTAAAAATTGACCAATAACTAGATCCTATGTGCAATTGCTTTCCCACTACCAAATCTACAACACTTAATGAACATAAAATAATACATATTGATTGACACAACATTTAATAACATACTCATTTCAAAAAATAAGCTTTTGTACATGAATGTAGGAGTTTACATTACTATTTTTTAGTTCTCCCAAAATGAAAATGTGTACAACATATATTTTACACACATCTCATGAAAGTGCCCAAGTTGGCCCCCCTAAAATGTTCTTTCACATGCATCCTAAACAACAAGTTTCATATATGAATTTCAAAATAGTCCAATAATTGATGTTATGATTCTTAATGATTCAATTTTCATTTGGAGCATGTCAATTATAGGTTATTTTTAATGATTTTATTTTTTTTAAAAATTGTTAATGTTAAAAATAGGAATCTTTTCAAATGTCCATATCATTACGAAAAAATGTTCATTTTATGTTGGGTTTGTACACACGTGTACAAAGACATTATCTTTAGGTGGGGTTAAAATTCAATACAAAAACATTGCTTGAAATTGATGGATTATTGTTTTACTACATAATTCTTTTAAGATTTTTGTTTTTAAATGGACTTTTGGTGATGTTTTCGGATGCCACTTTTTGATCCATCTTTCTTTGCATTTACCCATTTGTTCAACATGTAAATTTTAAGTATTGATTGTTGACAAATTATTGTTATGAGGTGGTATGGATTCATCAACTAATAAACAAACTTGGATTGGACATAGGCACCCTTATGACAATCATGTGTGACAATCAAAGCACTATTAAATAAGAACCCAATTTTTTAGATAAAACAAACCATTTTGATCTAAATTAACATTTTACACAAGAGAAAGTAGAGATGAAAATAGTTAAGGTATCTTAGTAAAGCAAAGCAACTTATCCTCACAAAGGCTAAGTTGGTCATATTAAATTCAAAAGATGCAAAAGTAGACAAAATCTAAAGAATGTGGAATTTAAAAATTAGATTATGATGTATGTCTCTAGCATGGGTGGTGGTACCACCAAGTGAATGAACTAAAAAGTCTGTATCAAAAGAAGACTTTATGTGATAGAACATATCTTAAGTGAATCTCATACTTATACCATTTAGAAAATTGTTTTTAGGGCCAAGAAGATTAAATCGTGTGCATGTTTGGAAAGAATATTTTTATATTTGTCCCCAAACTAATCAATATGAATCACACTACAAATTAAACCCACTACAAACTTAGATTTCTATATACCTTTACATAACAAGTAAGTCAATTGAAAAAAATTATATATCCTTATTCAAGGATATATCAAAAACAACATACCCACATAAGATTGATAAAACCTTCTCCCATACCAAAATTCAAGGCCCAAGCACTATGCTATCACCTTGCGCACTTGGGAGAGGCACATTCCAACTTCTCCCAGGCCCCCTGTTTGGTGGAATCGCACTCTTGCTGACATGACAAGGGTCAATTATGACCCTTGAATATGCACGATTTGCCAATTATGAGTATTATATGAACAAAGGGACCTTACCGTCCATTATGTTGTGTATTCATCCTCAGAGCTAACCCTAACAGTCTTAAGTTGGGCACACTTACAGGACATAATGGGAAGCAAGGCTCAGGAGTCAGGACTGTTCCCTAATACTTAAACAGTTCGAGTAACCAATTCCAGCACCTTTTAGATCAATTACATGCCAGAATACGTCAGGACAGACAAATTATGCTTTTGTTCTTTCACACTGTGTTTTATGATCACCAGTTTTCAGCTTTATATAATTTGGAAATAGTTTTAAATTTGTAAACTATCAATATCAACTTTGAAATTGCAATTTTTTGCTTAAATTTTGCATAACATTGTAATTATGTAGTACAACAGATGTTTTTATTTTGTGATGGATTTCCATCACTTTTTGGTGACCCCAAAAGAGGAGTATGAAGGGGCTTAAGGATTTTTTGAACTTTTTTGCCAAATCCTCCAACTTTGGAGGCAAAATCATCATATTCGGACATTAGGGTCTTTCTTGTCACCAAAACATAGGGGCAATCCCAAAAAAATTTACCTCCCTTCTAAGCCCTCTTATGGGTGATCACCAACTGTACACCTACCTCACAAAATTGAAATAAAAAAACCTTGAGCAACACAATTAAAATTTGTAACTTGGCAGTTTTAAGCTTTAATTTACACACACTACAGCTACAACTTATGTTCAGCAAAACTTGTCAAAATAATTTTGTTTAAAAAGAAAAGGGTCTAGCAACCCCAAGCTGAATATTTGAGAATTTTGATTCTAATTGTTAAGTACGCTCATCAGCAGCTGAATTTAAAGCTGTATTGTTATGCTACCACTTTGAGTTGCTGCTCATATTAAGTAGGTCTTGAGATCAATCCTCCAAATATTGTTAATGTTCTCTATTTTTTCAGCTGGCCCTCTTAGGAATTAAATTAGTGCCAAACATGAGTTTTATCTCATAGGTATGATATTTGCTTGTATTTTGCATAGGCAATATTGTAAAATTAAGCATTGCAATCAGCAACAAGCATGTGCTGGTGCACTCACTACCGAGGACTCAAAACTTTTTTTTTGGGGGGGGCAGAATTTTGCTAAATGGCAATTCTTTTTTTCGAATTGATGAAAAATTAATGTTTTTTTTTTGTTTTTTAGTTACCAAATTTTCAAAAAGAGATCTAGTTTTTTTATTAAAAAATCACAAATCGTCTCTTTTTTTCTATAAAGTGGGTGCATTAAAATACGAGTCAAAGGGCGAAGCAAAGTTTAGTATTATGAAAAATCAGTTATCTAAAAGGAGGAGAGGGAAGAGCTTTACTAATCTCGAACACTCACTTTTTTGAATCCTTCACGGGTGGAATTTACCCATCATAACAAGGCCATAGGTTATGCTTTTCAAACCTTAACCTACAATTTATACTGCAGCCAACCAAATTCCATCCTAGGTTTTAATAATTAGCCAAAAATATAGAAGGATGCCAGATTTTTGTTTACTTTCATATTTTGTTGTCACCAAATCTGGCCAAATTGTCTAATGATGATCATCACTTTAATTACATCACAAATTTGAAAAATAAAAAACCTGGTGTCGTTTTAGTAGAGTATTTTGACACACCTTGGCAGGCAGGCACAGGAGGTTCAATGAGAAATGTTGGAACCTTATGCATGATAAGGTTTCATACACATTGTAATTTTTCTTGTGTGGTGTAAACACACTGTGAAGGAGGGAGGCGGCCACTTTTTACACTGAAGAAAGGTTAGGCGTCCACTCTTTCATTTTTTCCAACACCTAGGAACTGGGGCTCTGCCCTCATTCTAGGCACCTTAAAACATGAAAGGGCCACTAGCCCAACCTTTCTCCTATTAGAAAAAAGCATCTTGCCTAGGAGGATGGTATAGTAGTTACAACTCATGTTCAACAAATCTTGTCAAAATAATTACTATTTTGAAAAAGATGATGTCCTACAATCCCAATTTGAATATTTCAACAATAATCTTTAAGTAGGATAATTTCATGAATAAGTGTCAAAGTGATCTGTAGGAGGGAAGGAATTATTGTCAATGCTTTTCACCTTGTAATGAAGGCTAAACTCAAGATACAGAGTGAAAAGCACTGGCTCCATTATGCTTGAAAGTTCAAATGCACTTACACAAACTTTCCCTGCATAACAAGGACAGCCCAAATAAGTTTATAAAAAAATTATTTTCTACTTCCAAGAAACCTCTTACTCCAAATCAGTGAGAAAATTGAGCCTTGTAATGCACGCTGAAAATACAGTGTGCATGTACGCCGAAACCATTATGAATTGGGTTCCAACTTCTAGAATTTTGACAAATTGTTCTTAGTTTTTCATTTTTTTCTCAACTGGCTCCCTTATGATATGTTAACACCTAATGTTAAACAATTAAAATTTGTAAGTCCTAATTAATAATATTAGGTACAAAATTAATTAAGTAGTGTCAAATATGAGTCGTAAGTAGGGTATCACTATTCACTAATCACTCAATGTTTCAGCAGTTGCTGCTGGCTGATTTAGGGTGAGTAATTAGGGGTGACTAGTGGTGCGTTAAGTTCGTAATTAGCATGGTGGTCACGCCTGCCTGCCTGCTTTCCTTCGTCCCTGCCACTGCGAGTCCGCCATCCACTGCTGCCGCGAATAGCAACATTGTTGCTCTTCTTCTTCCATCGCTCCTGCTGCTGCTGTGCTACTCATGATCGCTACTGGATATGTAAATGCTGCCGTTTCCCAACCAGTTTGCAATGTTCTCTCATCATCATCGTTATCAGTAGCAGCAGCAGGCCGGCTGCGTTGCAATCATTCTTTCTTGTATAAAACTTCTCAGGCCATCAACGATCATGAATCCCTCCTGATCATCTGCTTCTGCTGCTTTTGTGCCCATAGTCTGTATATATCGCTGACGATTTCTCCACGGCTCCACCACCTGCAGCCCCATATATATACTACTACACAAACAATTTTATACAACGTAGTAGTGACTGTGCTTCGCTGTTGGGATAAATCTTTTTTTTCTTTTTTTCTTTCGGGAGCTGTGAACATGATGACGGACCACTCGGAAGCTGCTGTATTCAATGACCACCGTAACAACAACGGCGCAGCAGGACCCACCAAGCTGCCTGTTTCGTCGTCGTTGCAGGGCTTGGAAGCTCTTAACTCCGAGACTGTGGACTTGGTAATTGCTGGGTCACCACGTTCATTTCCATTACCACCTTTGGCCACACATCTATGAATTCCTGTTGCTGCTTCCGGCTTCTTTGCGTGTTTCATGCATGCATGCATGTATGCAAAAGGATTGATTGCGTAATGTATGTACACAATATTAGGGTTTAGATCTTTTGTGTGTTTGCAGCTTCTCGAGATCCCGGTTCTGTGCATGCATGCAGGAATGTTGTCTTTTGCGTGTCTTGCTTCAGGATCTGCAATCGCTTCTTGTAGTTGCATGCAAGGATTGCAGAGGGTTTTGATCCAAGAGTCTGAGTCTTTTGATGCGTGAACACTGACTGGGTCACATAGGAACACATACCCTTAGAAGAGGTTTTCGAGCAGCTAAGATGTTCCAAGGAGGGCTTGACCACCGAGGAGGGCGAGATCCGCCTGGAGATTTTCGGTTTCAACAAGCTCAAGGAAAAACCGGTGGGTGTAATCTTTTGGAACCACCTCCATAATCTCTGGAGAATATATTATAGCTTTTCTTCTTGCAGCTCTTGGGTACTGTTGCTTCAAAATCAAGATTCAACCAAATTTTAAGAAAACGTTCCGCATCCAGTTTGTTGCAACTCTACAGAATGCAAAAGGCATGGATCCTCCTTTCACAATGTAACTCTATGATTCCGTTGAGCTGTGGGAACCATCCTCCAGGAGTACAAGCGGGGTTCGACCATAAGACTACAACTGTTGCATGATACATGATGCTAAGAATTTTAGAGCTTTTCTGATGATCTCACGCTTGTGATGCAGGAGAACAAAATCCTCAAGTTTCTGGGGTTTATGTGGAATCCACTCTCGTGGGTGATGTGGACTGCTGCCATCATTGCAATTGCTGCAGCCAATGGAGGGGTATGACAATATTCTCAATCCTCAGACCGGCCAGTACCTTAGACTGTTGTAATATTTTCAGATCTTTTTTATTCTTCAGAGGTGACCATGGAATTCCATAGTCTACTGCTGCTACAAGCTTGTATGAACGAGCTTATGCACACAGTGTCTGTCTTGACACAGCAGATTTCAGTGCAGGCTTATGGAGGATCTGATGTTGCTTGCATACAGTTGGAAATATGTTGAAAACAGAGCTCTGTGAGACCCATGATGATCGCTGGGTGATCATGTGTTCATGTGATTAAGCTCTGGGCCCTTGACCTATCGTTATACATCATGTTTGCATTCATAGGGAAAACCTCCAGACTGGCCAGACTTCGTGGGCATCATCGTGCTTCTGCTGATCAATGCAACGATCAGTTTCATTGAGGAGAACAATGCAGGAACTGCTGCTGCTGCACTTATGGCCCGACTTGCACTCAAAACCAAGGTCAAGATTCTCAGGACTCTGTACTAGATCCTGGACCAGAGCTCCTTCTTGAGGAGAGTCTGTTAGGTTAAATTGAGCAGATCTCGCTAGCTAGAAACATGAGCGCTGATTTTGAGGTGAAATCCAAACAGATGACAATATGCTATTTTGATCAACATAAGATTCAAGGGTTTAGAGAATTGACCAGGCTTTCTGAGAGTCTAGTAGGGATTTGCATGGATCATGGCAGGTGTTGCGAAATGCAAGATGGTCAGAGCAGGATGCAGACATGTTGGTACCAGGGGATATCATCAGTATCAAATTGGGTGACATCATTCCTGCTGATGCTCGACTACTTGATGGAGATCCTTTGAAGGTTGACCAGGTAAGTACTGCTAAAAATCAGAGGAGCTCCTCTTTTGCAATAACCAAATTGTGCACAGAAACTCTAACAGCTCAGGGAACTTCTTGACCTAATCACACGTGTGCTTAAACTCTTTTTGAAAGCAAGTCTGGATATTGTATATTGTGGTGCAATTCATGCTGTTGTTCAACTCTCAGCTCAAATGTTATCTTGCAGTCAGTTTTGACTGGGGAGTCAATGCCTGCGGATAAGAAGCCAGGAGATGAAGTGTTTTCTGGTTCCACATGTAAGCAAGGAGAGATTGAAGCTGTTGTTATTGCTACTGGAGTGCACACCTTCTTTGGAAAAGCTGCTCACCTTGTTGACTCCACCAGCCATGTGGGCCACTTCCAGAAGGTAAAAACTGTCACTCATTTCTTTATTCACATGATCATTCATGGCAGGTTTGTGTGATGTGGTCTCTGATGTTATAATTCTTGTGTGTACTGGAAAGCGTAAGGTGCATGGTGTTCTTAAGCTTAAACCTCGACAAGCTCATTCTTGACCCTGTCTTCTTGACCTAATTGGCATGCTGTCTACAATCCCAGGTAAACTCTGAATTGACAATTGGACACTCAGGTGCACAGATGTGGCACTGACATTGATGTATTGAGAATGTTGTAGGTGCTCACTGCAATTGGAAACTTCTGCATAGTTTCTATTGTTATAGGCTGTGTGATTGAGGCTATCATCATGTTCGGCATCCAGCATCGTTCCTACCGTGAAGGAATCAACAATATCCTGGTGCTTCTCATTGGAGGCATCCCAATTGCCATGCCCACTGTGCTTTCTGTAACCATGGCCATTGGTTCCCATCGCCTTTCACAACAGGTTAGCATCTTCTGCTTGTGTTTCTACATTTGGGATTAACTTGATAGACTGTCTTTTGATTCCACATGAGCTAGTTTTTATCATTGTCAGAGAGATTTACAGTAGTCTGTTTGTACCCAAGCTGAACAATATTTGTCTACCGTCATCCTGGAGAGTGTTGCTGTTAGGTACTGTATGCAGTGTAGAAACTCAACTTGTTATTATCTATGCCAAACCACTGCTGTTTCTTGAGTAGGTTTAGTGGTTTACTGGATGCTACTGGTGAGATAAAATTCACTCAGGAGATTGAACATACATCCCAGAATTGGGTCTAACAGAATGCGCTGGTGGTGTGAGGGAAAAACATAGGGTGCAATCACAAAGCGCATGACAGCAATTGAAGAAATGGCAGGCATGGATGTTCTGTGCAGTGACAAGACAGGCACTTTAACTTTGAATAAGTTGAGTGTTGACAAGAATCTGGTTGAGGTACATGTACATGCTTTTTGCATATGTCTCAATCAAGGGGATGATAATGGAAGCACCTCAAAACAATCACCAAATACAGATTCCACATTTTCAATTGTCCAGATGAGAAGACACAGGATGTGATTCTGGAATAGGATTATTGAATCTTGGCACAAACTTCTACAACAGTATATTACCTTTCTCACAGAGATGAAGTGAGCAGCTGGTTGTATGCCAGACACAGTTTTTTCACCATTTGTATAGCAGAAACATTTTGGCACTAGAACTTGTCAAAAGATAACCTATTCATACTATCTTTGTCATGTAGAATATAACATATTGAGATGTGTACATTCAAATTTTTGCAGGTTTTTGCACCAGGGATGGATAAGGATATGGTATGCTTGCTGGCAGCCAGAGCTTCTAGATTGGAGAATCAAGATGCCATTGATGCAGCCATTGTTGGAGTGTTGGCTGATCCAAAAGAGGTCTGACAAATAGGCTTAAGGACCAAGCTCTAAAGTCTATTCCTTGTTTCTGGAAGTATTCTTGCAGCACGTGCTGTAGTCTATGTGACGTCATGGTGACTGAAGTCATGGGTTCCCTCATTTTACATACATGAGTCATAGGAGACTGAAGCCCGGTTGTCTTTGTTGTGGCAGGCTCGTGCAAACATCACTGAGGTTCATTTTTTCCCTTTCAACCCTGTGGATAAGCGTACAGCTATCACATATATTGGAAATGATGATGGGAAAATGTATCGTGCCACAAAGGGAGCTCCTGAGCAGGTGCTTTCACCACTTTGTCCATGAAATGTTTTTGCTATTTAGTGAAGGTTGTGTGATCCTCATTTACAGCAAATGAATGCATCTACTTCAATCCTGATATGCAGGTCAATATGTGCCAGAGTTCTTTCCTTCATCTGTAACTGTTGCATCAAGGGCTAGTTCTGTTGCTTGTTTTTAAAGGGCTGGGACCCTTTGTTCATATTACCCTTCTGATTTGTTGATAAGTTGTTGAACTGGAACCTGTATCTGTTTATTCTGGGTGCTGTATGATGTCCTGGGCCAAGCTTGATTTCATTCAGGATTGTTGTAGATACTGGAGCTAGCCTACAACAAGGAGGAAATCACTGCCCAAGTGCATGCAGTGATTGATAAGTTTGCAGAACGTGGTCTTCGTTCACTCGCTGTTGCCCAGCAGGCATGATCTCAGTGCTTGGAATTTCTGGCTCCATTTGTAATACTAGCTGGCACCACATACTTTGATCAAGTTCTGCAAGGCCATGGGGGTCAGACATGTTGATATCTAGTAAGCTGTAGGCTCTGGAGAGATCATATTTCCTTGCTGCGTGTTTTGGAAACTGGAAATTGTAGGAAGTTCTCACATAGTGCTGCAACTTTCTTCTTGTGACCAGGAAGTTTCAGACAAAAACAAGGACGTGGCAGGACCATGGGAGTTGTGTGGACTGATCCCTCTTTTTGATCCCCCTCGCCATGACAGTGCAGAGACAATTCGTCGGGCTCTTTACCTCGGAGTGAATGTCAAGATGATCACTGGTACTGGGATGTCACCAGCTTGCTATAAGATATTCTGTGAACTACAGGGCTAAGTCCCAAACTCAATTTTTTTCTTTCTAGGACATGGTCAACAGAATCACGCACTGCAAAGCATGATCTGCATTTTGTTGTCAATCAGGTGATCAGTTAGCAATTGCAAAGGAGACAGGGCGGCGACTGGGCATGGGTATTAATATGTACCCCTCTTTGCTGCTGCTTGGAGAACGAAGGGATGAATTTCTTGCAGCTCAGCCTGTAGGTGAATTGATTGAAAAAGCAGATGGCTTTGCTGGGGTTTTCCCAGGTGATCCATTTTTATATCTCTATTCCTGATCAACACTGCTTTTGCTCTTATCTGAGGAGCTAATTCCTGAAAAAACGTGCTTATCAAATACTTAATGCTGAAGGGTGGGCAGAAGGATATGCACAATTGAGTATGCCATCTCATTGCATGGACTTTCTGCTGTCTCAAATCAGTTTGCAATTAGGCTGAGGCATGCTTCTACATAGTCAAAAGGCTGAAAACCCAGGGTTCTTTTTTTTGGGTATATGCATCTTGTTCCCAGTTTGCTGGAAGCTCAAGGTTCCAAGGTGGTTGCAGAGCACAAGTATGAGATTGTCAGGCAGTTGCAAGAGAGGAAGCACATCTGTGGTATGACAGGCGATGGTGTCAATGATGCTCCTGCACTAAAAAAGGCTGACATTGGAATTGCTGTAGCTGATGCAACTGATGCTGCACGCAGTGCAGCAGACATTGTGCTCACTGAACCTGGCCTTAGTGTCATTGTTAGTGCAGTGTTGACAAGTCGAGCCATCTTCCAGAGGATGAAGAATTACACGGTACATGTTTGTTCCCAGGGTGTCAGCTGTGTCTGTGATGTAGCCTCTGAATCTGCCAGGTTTAACTCAACCATATAAAATCTACCATATAGTAGCTGAAGCATCCCTTTGAAATTGAAATATTATTGATTGCATTTGTAGCTGCCACACTGATGATTGATATTGACTTTCAGTGTATGATTTTGCAGATCTATGCTGTGTCTATCACCATCCGTATGGTGGTAAGTATGCAAGTCATCAACCTGAGTTTGATTCACAACTGCTTAATTTTAAGTCTAGCTCAGTATCCTACCTGCTCTGTTATGTCCTTTACATGCTCTGTTTCTACAGCTTTTCTCAACATAATGGTGCCATGTCCTCTATGACTGACTTCTGTGATGCGTTTTACACATTGGGTGAGAGGTAGATGATACTATTGATTGATGTGTATGCTCTGTCTTGGGTTGGTTAGTACAGTTCTTTTTTTACAATTTGTGAAAAGGTTAAGTAGTATTATTGCTCACATGAATGCTGATTTGAGTGGTGGTTTTGCAGCTAGGATTTATGTTGCTTGCCTTGATCTGGAAATTTGATTTCTCTCCCTTCATGGTTCTTATAATCGCAATTCTTAATGATGGTGTGTGTATTCAAGCTCCCACCAGCCTCTCACACCTTACAATGTGTAAAAGAATATAAGATTGTCCATATATCCCTTTTCAGAGTTTGGGATTGTGACAAATCATTTGGAGTTCACAGGGAGTTCTTAGTTCCCTTTTTTGGGGGCTTCACAGGTACAATCATGACCATTGCAAAGGACCGTGTGAAGCCTTCACCATTGCCAGACAGCTGGAAATTGAAAGAGATATTTGCAACTGGAATTGTTCTTGGCTGTTACTTGGCATTATGCACTGTGATATTCTTTTGGTTGATCCATGAGACGGACTTCTTCCCGGTACAATCTATCCCTGCTGTAGGGTGGTACATTCCAACTAAAAACAAGTTGAATACAATGCTCAGAAAATTCGATGTATCTGAGAAATTCTCTGGAACATGTGTTCCTCTTTTTTATTCAATCCCTCCTCAAGTTCTTGGTATTAGATCATTTCTTTTTTGGGTACCATTCTACTGGTATGAATATGCATATGAATCTTACCTGTTTGAGTGAAATGTGGCAAATCATGTTTGAGCTAACATCTTTGATGGCTGAGGCTCATGTGCCATGTGGATAGCTACATGTATGCAGAAATATTTCCATGTGAAGGACATCAGGTACAGTCAAAGCCGGATGGTAGCTGCTGTGTACTTGCAAGTGAGCATTATAAGCCAAGCATTGATTTTTGTCACACGTTCCCAAAGTTGGTCCTTCATGGAGCGACCGGGTCTGCTACTGGTGTTTGCTTTCATAGCTGCTCAATTGGTATTTCTCCCACTTTCTCTTCATATGCATTTTTCTTTCACCTTCTTTTAACATGTACAAGGGCACAGCATCTTAGAACATCAATGTTTTGCAAATCTGTGGTTGGCATGTCAACAAAATGTCTATACATGTCAGTCAAAGGAAGAGTGAGAGAGACAGGATAATGTCTACACATGTTGTCAGTCATAGGAAGAGTGAGAGAGACAGGATAAAGTTAACTTACTTTGCTTTTGCAGATTGCAACACTCATAGCAGTTTATGCTCATTGGGGATTTGCCAACATCCGGGGTATTGGGTGGGGGTGGGCTGGAGTCATATGGCTTTATGATTTGGTCACGTACTTCCCACTTGACATTCTGAAATTTGCTGTTCGCTACATCCTCAGTGGGAAGGCCTGGGAACAAATGATGGACCGCAAGGTCCGTTCTCTTACTTCAGTAACAGAATTTCAATTGAATGCTTTTGTCAATTACCTTCACGATCTGTCAAGATCTCCTTGTCAATCTGGCTGGCCAGAAAGTAGTGTAAAATTTTCTCCTGTCTGTGCAATATAGCAAGCTTTTAAATGTGCTGCAATCAGTAAAGGTGCAACAAATACTGCTTCAGTGAAACATTATTGTCTTGTTGGATTTTGAACTATGGTGTTCATAACCGGAGCTTTGTACAGACTGCCTTCACAAGGCAGAGGCACTTTGGTAAGGAGGCTCGTGAAGCTCAGTGGGCACATTCACAGAGACTGTTGCATGGGCTACATCCACCTGAACTGAAAGGTGATCTTGTTGGAAGTACAAGTCCAAGAGAACTTGGTGACATAGCTGATCAGGCCAAGCGAAGGGCCGAAATAGCTAGGTACATTCTTCCACTGCAACCCTTGAACCAGATAATGGCTCTGCAATTGCAGAGTTTCCTCTTGGAAAGTAAGGTTTCAGAAATCTCCCACAAATTTTTGGTCTCTGGTAACACCACAGTAAGGTGTGGTATGTGTGGTGACGCAGGTTGCGGGAATTGCACACATTGAAGGGACATGTGGAGTCAGTAGTGAGGTTGAAGAATCTAGACATTGATACCATCCGTCAGTCATACACTGTATAGTCATGTTCCATAAACAAAAGCTCTTAGGGCTTGGAGCATCAAGAGGGCGTGCTTTCTCCTGTTTTTCAAAGACTCATGTTTGGTTGAGCCAGTGATAGCCACCCCCTATTGCACAGGAGAAAACTGTATAGCGGTTTCTTTTCGTGGAAAAAATTGGGAGGGGGAAGGGGTTAAGGAACACATACTCTATGATGTTTGCCTTGGAGGATGGTAGTACAAACGATCTATCTCTATGCAGTTCATTCTGCTGCAAAAGAAATAGGAGGGTGAATGTTAAGCAGATACCATCATCATTTTCAGCAACCAAGAGTTGTCTGCATATGTGGAGGTAAGTGGCCATGTTAAGTGCTATGTAAGTGCATATTTTGCAGACCCTTGATTATGTTGAAAGCTGTTTCACTTTCAGCTGCTGTGTGGGTCCAATCAGAATTATATACATGTTGTTTGGATGATGCTCAAGTAGCTGAAATCACAGATTGTTTGGATGATGCTCAAGTAGCTGGAATTGTTTTGAGCTGTGCACTCACCATGTCCAGCTGATCCAAAGATCATGTGAATTTTTCAGCAGCACGTTAACTGGTCAGTAGTGTCTTGCCACTTTCCAAATGGTTGTTACACAATGATTGGAGCTTGAATATTAATTGCATAATAAAGTATCACCAGCAAGGGCAAATGAGAGAGTATCAACCAGACACTGGAGTCATGATCTCAGATTTTCATATGTATGTAACTAAAAATGCAATTTTTTTCACTGACAAATGCAGTCAGATGTGGCTGCAAAACAAGCATTTCTGCTTGTTCCTACTTGCCACCCATAGCTCCAGTACCAGATCTGGAGATTGGTTGTTTCCAGATAGCCTGGTACTTAGATACAAAGAGCCAGACCTGACTACCTATGAGCATGTATGTGCACAGTTCCAATTCCGTACACTCTTGCAGTGCTGTGCTTCTATTCAAAGTGAAATGAGTACTCTGTCCATAGCCAAAATCATAACAGGGCAGAAATGTAAGAATTTGACCTTGCAATTAATGCTTTTAAAAGATTGCTCAACAAAACATTAGAGGCTGTTCCATGTCACAGATTAAAAACTCATTCCTAATACAAGGACTTGTCAAATCTAACTTCTTGTTCCCTGCAGAGTGTTGTGGTTAGAACTCCACTTGTCCCGGGCAGCCTTTTTAGATGAGTTTTTCACTCAAAATCAAGGCGCCAAATTTATACCAAGAAAAATTGATGTTCTTGATGTCATGTTAACCAAGGATCTTTGCTACTACAGACAACAACTCTAACCTCACATTTGCAAATTACATTGTCATCCCCGGCACTTGGGGAACTCTGGGGGCCTTCTTCTTTGCCTTCTCAACAACAATAGCCTGAGTGGTTAGCACCATACCAGCCACTGACGCAGCATTCTGAAGGGCACATCGGGTAACCTTTGCAGGGTCAATCACACCAGACTCTAAAAGGTTTTCATATCTGTCCTCCATTGCATTGTAACCCATCTCCCATGCTCTGTCCAATATCTTCTCAACAACCACAGCACCTTCCACTCCTGCATTGTGTGCAATCAATGATGCTGGTGCTACTAGAGCCTGCATCCGGCAACGACAAAGGCCACACTTGTTAGCTCAAAGCCTTCTCATTCTGTGGTATAAAGTCAGAAAAAGAGCATCTTTTGGAAGATATTCCAAATGTTCAATTTAGATGGCAGGATAATTTGCAAGAGTTGTACAAGATGCAAAGCTCCCTCAAAAACATTTCTCCACAAAGTTCCATATTGCTTTTCAGATGGAAGTAACAAAACTACTTCCCTCCCAGATTAGTGCATTGGAATAACCATTTTTACATACCAGCATATTTTCCCTACAGAACAACTATCATTCTCCACCCTGGTCTTAGGGCAAGAAGTTCCATCTAATCTGTCAAACTCCAAGAATCAGACCACACAGTGCAACAGTGAATCAGAGATTAAGAATCACTGACCTTCTGCACAATGTCTGCTCCTAGCTTTTCTTCAGCATCATCTATTGTATTCTTGATTGCAGGTACACAAGATGATAGGTGAACCAATGCAGCACCGCCACCAGGCACAATACCCTCTTCAATCGCAGCAAAAGTTGCGTTCTTTGCATCCTCTACCCTCAGCTTCCGATCTTCCAGCTCTGTCTCCGTAGCAGCTCCAACCTGTACCAGACCCAGTACTACAGTTCAAAACCAGTTTGTACATCTGGATCAATCTTAATTACAAACCAGGTCACACAAGATACAGAGAAAGTGAGTACGTAGAGTCTACCAGCAACAAAGATACCTTCCAAGACACCATATTGTAGAGACCAAATAAAGGTGACTGCTCCCAGATCCAACTACTGTGCATCAGCAAAATGAAATCTAACTAGCAATCATAAGATGAGACTCACTGACATAGTATGTTGGACATATGGTCCCTTATCCTAGATTTCACTCAGACCTATACACAGGATTAGGGTTCAAAGTTCAGGTTGACAAGGGGGTAATCAGATTCACCCATACCTTGATGACAGCAACTCCTCCAGATAGCTTGGCAATGCGCTCAGACAACTTCTCTGTATCATACACAGAATCTGTCTCTGCCAGCTCTTTCTTGATCTGAGCAATACGGGCCTGGATTTCATCTTTTGTGGCAACATCAGCAATGATAGTGGTCGTGTTGTTGCTGATGGTCACCTTTCTAGCAATTCCAAGCTGGTCTATAGTCGCTTCCTCAACTTTTTGGCCCAGGTCACTAGCCATGAACTCAGCACCTGCAGCAATGCAACTTTAATTGATGCATGGACAATAAAGTAGCAACAGCGTCCCAACTTCCCATATACATATAATTGCTCATATATGTGGATAATCTAAAAAATCCAGAAGACTCTCACTTTTTATGGTTCTGTACACCTTCCGTCTGTGTACCCGTGGCAAACATACATTAATATTAAACTGTGCAGCCACAGCCATGTCCAGTGAAGAAGTACCTGTAAGAATTGCAATATCCTGCAGAAGGGCTTTGCGGCGCTCCCCAAATCCTGGTGCCTTGATGGCAGCCACTTTAAGCACTCCTCGCAATTTGTTCACCACAAGAGTAGCAAGAGCCTCTCCTGAAACATCTTCAGCTATGATGAGCAAGGGAGCATTCAACTGGGTTGTTTTCTCTAGGACTGGAATGATCTCCTTTATGGTTGTTATCTTCTGGTCTGTCACAAGTACCTTCACATTCTCAAACTCTACTAGTAGCTTCTCTTGATTGGTCACAAACTGCGGGGAAATATATCCCCTATCTATCTGCAACACAGGAATCCAGTAATCAGGATTAGAGTCAAACACAGCGAAGTTGATGATTTGCTTATTCAATGCACATCACCATTATAGACCATCTCTACTTCCCAGGCTACTCTTGGTTCCAGTACAGCTGATCTCTTTACTTCTTTAATACAAATCACCATTACAGACCACCTCTACTTCCCAGGTTTTTGTTCACTACACAGATTAATGTCAGCTCAGCCACATCAGTTGGACAATAGCATGCATGGTGCACAGATCCTTCATACAGCAGTAAACCTCCCTAGAATATAGCTATACAATTGTCACAAACCCTCCATACCTCCAGCCCAAATAGTTCTCACTGAGAGATGGCCTCATACTAAGGTTCATGAGGTTCCAGACTAAAAGCCAAGAGACCACCACAGCAACTGCAGGAAGAACAGAAGAGAAACGCCCAGTAGAAAGAGTAGACCTTACATACAGCAGTACTTACCCTGGATGTGGCCATGGGAAAAGAAAAAGACAAACTGTAGCAACAGAACCAGGAGATAGCACCACTCTGCACATAGGCAACAAAAGTCTTGCAGAAAAGCTTACCTCCATACCCTCCTCCACATCAACTGTTGTCTCAAATGAAGAAGAAGACTCAATGGACAAAACACCATCAGGCCCCACCTTGTCAATGGCATCCGCAATCATGGTGCCAACAAAATCATCATTTCCAGCAGAAATTGTTGCCACAGCTGCACACAGCAATCTCCCACTCAACAGTGTTGCTCTTCTTGTTACATAAGTTCCAATATAGTTCTTGACATGTGCTCTTATCCTGCAATGTCATCACCTTTATTTGGACCAAGTGGCTCCATATGATAAGAACATATAAGGACCTGCTCTGCAGGCTGCTATTAGACATTGGAGTTGCTCTTAAGGACATTTGATTTTTTAATGACCACATACCTTTAATATCCTCACGGCCTTGCACAGGACGAGCCCTCAGCTTTAGTTCCTCAATAAGACCTGCAACAGTTTTATCAATTCCCTTCTTCACAGCCACAGGGTTGGCACCTGAGGTCACAGCCAGGAGGCCAAGGTTTATGAGCTCTCTGGCAAGCACACAAGCTGTGGTTGTCCCATCACCAGCAGAGTCATTCGTCTTACTGGCCACCTGAATGTGTGCATCACATTGAATTGGATTGTGTCCAAGGAACATACAGACAGTCCAAACCTAACTATGTCTAAGGGACTGAAAGATTCAACAATGAAGTAGGTGCATGAACCTTCTAACCACTTTCCCATTAGCTGAGTACAAAAAGTATTTCAGTTTTCAAGGACTGTGCAGCATTTTAGAACTTGGCAATGTACCACATGAGCCTTGCAAACACAGAGAAATCCTGGACTGTGCCATAAAGCCATTAAACCCATGTAACTTCGGAAAATTAGCCGCATGATTGAGCAACACTACAAAGCCTTGGAATTACTGAACAGATGGAGAATGTTGGCTTGGGCTACAGGAATGACAACCTGCATAACTGGTCTCTCATGAAAAACACACCTTCCTACTGCAAACAACAATAAACGCAAGAACCAATATGAACATTTACCCAACAACACCACAGATTTTTTTTGAACCTCATCCTGATGAGATGTGAGGAATGTTCATGGGCACAGGACCTGATTGTTGTCAAACAAACGAACTTTATCTCACCTCTCGAATGAGAGATGCCCCAGCATTCTCCATGGCATTAGGCAGCTCAATGGCACGAGCAATTGTGACACCATCATTGATGACTTTGGGTGCACCAAACTCATCAAGCACCACATTGCGACCTGAACAACATTACCCCATTCCTTAGGTCCAGGAAATTCTTGCTCCTACTGCCCAGAAAACCAAAAAAGAAAGGGATATCCTTTGCATTGAAAGAATAGTTGATAAAAGAAAGCTCAGCATTGAATATGTTTGTCTACCTCGAGGTCCAAGTGTGACACCAACAGCATCAGCCAATTTATCTATTCCTGCTTGAAGGGCAGCTCGTGACGACTGGCCAAAGAAAATTTCCTTGGCATCTGCTCTTACTGCAAGCCTTCCTCCTCGTCTTTCATGCTGTCTTGAAACTCCTTGGGAAATCCGCCCAGCAAGCTGATTTTTTCCTTGCAAAAATCCTGTCATCCTGCTGCTCGATTTCAGCTACATTCAATAACACACTTGGTCAGGGACTATACCACCCACAAAACTTCAACAACTAGACTGGCCAATAATACACATTTCGTCATTCAATTGCTATTGTGAACCTTCTTCATCTGCTAGTGTCAATAAGGTAAAAATACAAAGGGGTTTAATCACCAACAAATGAACAATCAATCCAGAGCTTTCCTGAGATTATCACTATGAGCGATGCAAGTTTATTCTCAAAGTCTTTCACACAAACAACAGTGTCGCTAGAAACTAGCTGCTGGAATATGTAGTAAAGTCAAAGATGCAGTTCTTCAACTCCGTTCTCAAAAGCCATTCAGTCATTCATGACTCCGAGCCCCAAAAAACCTCCAAAAAAACCTAACGATATTCAGCGCGGTGAACAGGAAACCCTAGGTTACTCCCCACACACACACAAACACAGGTGCACACACACACAGTCGGTTCAACCCGAACACCTCACTCCCTCATGGCCTCCACCCATAGCACCCCCTGGGCCCGCTCCCGAAAGAGCAGACGACCGGAAAGCAAGAAAAAAACATCATGACCACCTGAGACGAGCATCGCAAAGAACGAAAACAAAACCCTAAAACCTCCGAAAACAACAAAGGAAAGAGAGGAGCGAGCTTGGAAGGAGAGAAAAAGAAGCATACAGAAGAAGCGGAAACAGAAGCCGTAGGTGAAGCACGACAGGTAGAAGAACCCAGAGCTCCATTGGCAAACATAGCACAAGCCGCCATGACTGCCGTTCCTCCTGTTGGATGCGTCGGAAAGACGACGGATCGATGCAGCAAAACACTCTCACGAAAACACAAAACGCAAAAGACACCAGATAGAGAGCGAGCCGAGCAGAGCGCGCGAGAACAAGCGAGCCAGAACCCCACAAATGCGAACCCCTTTTACACCTAAAACCCTATCCTGAGAAAGCTCCTCAACACGTAAGAGTGGATGAACGACTCCCCAATCATACCAACGAATGAAAAACTAAAATTTCTGTCAAAAAGTCTCCATGCCAGAGTGAACCAGCAGCACCCAACAGAACAAAGGATGGATTGGGAAAGTGGGTCAGGAAACAGTTTTTGGTTGGGTTCCGGTTCCCTAGCTAACCATGGTGTTTAGCTCAGTTGCTCTTCTTTACTACTTACCTACCAACAACCTGCTCTGTAGGCAGGTAGGAAAAACACCCCTTACCTATGTGTATAAATCATCTACTTATTAGTAGTAGTCACCTATTTTCCTACCTATCCACCTAGATATATAGTACTTACTACCTACTTCTTACACAAATGGGTTACCAAAATATTAACTCAGTTGAGGTTCATCCAGTGGTCCAGTGCTCTAGATTGCAGTGGAAGAATGATACCCTAAACTTATGGTCTCATCCTTTGTGAGTGACACTAGAAGATCTATTATGATCACGCTCATTCTTGTCACCATGTTTGTTTCAGGTTTAGGGTTTCCTGACTGATGTAACGGTTAACCTTGAACATGTTGTGGAGTGGTCGACTTTGCGATATCATATATGTGTATAAAAATGCATTCACACTTGGTGTTAAGGATTTTAGTGTTGTATTCCCTAACCACATATGTTAGTCATTTACGACTTCAACCTCCTTACCATGAAAATTTTATAGTGAGCTAACATTCACTTAACATTAAGCTATCACTTGTTTAACATTAGGTGCCACCAGGGATGCCACTTAGATTTTCATTTGACACTAACTTAAGATCAAGTGTAAAATGCACCATAGGTATACATGGTTCATGTGCCATGCCCAAGATTTCGATGTTTTGTATTTTTGTTTTTTTAGTGAAGGTTTTTTTTGGCAAACTTTTTGAAGGTTTTTTCTCTCATTTGTTAGGAAGTTGGATTCAATTACGGAAAATCAAGATGCCTTCTTTTCATCGACAAACGATTATGACATTTTCATCCAAGAACCAAAAGGGTTACCAAATCATTGAGCCAATGAAAGTTGATATTGGAACCTTGTGCTAACTAGTTGGTCACTAAATGGAACACATGTTGAAGGTTATAACATGTGGTTGCTCGTAACATGATAGCCAATTAAAATGTTGAAATTCTTATTACAGTTAACAATGGATTGGGTAACAAGTCTTTAAGCCAATTATGAAGCATAATCGACCATTGTGAGAATCAAGATGCCCTTTTTCATCTATGAAAAGAGTAGGCTATGGCATTTCATCCAAGAAGCAAAAGGGTTACAAAATCATTGAGCTAATGAAAGCCAATGTTGATAAGTTGTGTTAATTAGTAGGTTACTAAATGGAACATTTTTTCATAGGCCATGTTAGATTCCCAAAAAAAAAGATACATAGTTTTACAAAAGAACTAGCATATGCCTACACAAATAATCTACTTGATATATATTTGCTCTATGGCATGTACATGGTGAGATGTTGCATACCATGCCATAAATAGGTGAAAAATAACATAGGAGTGAACAATGAAAAAGATAGCATGATAAGTCTAGCACCTTCTAGGTGACATTTCATAACAATTTAATACAACTCTTTTTAATGTTAAAAATGTTTACCAATGAGAACTGATCACAATTTCAGTCGATGACACCCTAGCAAACTCCATAAAAAAAGCACCCTACAAGGGGGGAAACAAAGGAACAAAAAAAGGACCCAAATCCAAGCCAAAAGAATAGAACCCAATGTGGATCATTAAGGGGCATCAAAACAAATCATGTTCCAAAGCCCACACTAATCCCAAGAAACATATCAAAAAAAAAAAGATGGGGAAATTGAAAGTACAATAAGCATAGAAAAACTCTCACTTAAAATGACAACACATCTCAAAATAGAAGTCACTTGAGTTATTTGCAAAACTATTAACACTTTTTGCCTATAAAAAAAACATGCAAAATAGGTAGAAAAGGGTCATCAAAACCTTTTGTTGACCATGCCATGTAAGCACATCAATGAAGGAAAGTGTTCATTTGTTGGTGCAAACAACCAAAAACCTTTACAACAAAGGCAAGAAATGCACCCACTAGGTGTCAATCATGGTAATGTCCATTTTTTGTTTGAACCACCACCATTGGGGCCACCTCGCAAGATGAAATAACATGCGAAAGAAACCATGTTGAAATGGGATTGACAATGACAACATCGACCAAAGTGCAAATGTCATTATGCGATAACATGATGTCAACCCATCAGTGAAAAGTTTTTTAAAAAGGGGTAGAATGACATGAATTCATTCAAATGAAACATGAAACCCCACATTTCTCGTGATGAAAATAAAGACATCTTGAACAGCATCATGGGTTGCATTTCATTCCCCATCATGGGAACAATAAATCTTAAGTGAATCCCTGGTGGATCTAAAGGCTAACCACAATGCATTAAATGGACCCAAGAGTTAAAGGATGAGGGAGGCCCAACATGTTGCACAATGTAAAGGAATAATCTTTTAAGGCAAAATGGAAAGATGGAATGATCAAATAAACAAAAGGCCAAACATCCACCCTGAGGTTTGCATAAGACCTCGAACAATGCAATGCGAATAAAAAGTCATGTCAAAAATGATGTTGGAGAAAAAATGGTCGTGCAATTTATCTATAATGTTATCCTAAAACCAATTCCTTATTTACAAATTGCACAAAAAGGGGAACCCAAATAATCACATATGGGGGAAAAAGATCTTGCACCAACCTCAAATGGGTCTAGAAGGGGAGTAGACCATAACTACTAGCACCTATCACCTCCAATAAGAATGGATGAATATCCAATGGAATTTTATGATGATGATAGGTGCAACAAGTACTTAACTCCCCAAATAGGCTAATAACACAATGGGTTTTACAAAAATGGGGTTGAAAACCTAATGACACATTAAGGGGGCTTGTGGGCAATCCAAAGAGTCTAGTCCCATGAAACACCCAAAAATTTGCCTAAGCATAATGTCAAAAGAGGTGAACTAATGTCAAAAACATAGTAAAAGAAAAAAAAGAATGGAGTAGATAAAAAGGTTTTTGCATGAAACATTGAAAAGGGATCCCAAAAGCTACTTAGACATCCCCTAACCTCAAAAATGAATATACATGGCAAACATCCTCATCCAACACAAACATGTCCTAGGGCAAGACTCCATCCAAATTGACGCGGTAGAGACAAAACCAAAACCTAAAAGGTGTTTAAAGAAGGAGTGTTAGCCAAAGGGCTTGAATTGGAAACAAAGTTGCCACTAGTGCTTGCACTTGAAAAATGTGCTTCACTTGACATTCCTCCCAATCATTTGCTAAAAACCATTATAGGTGTCTTGATCGCCCTATAAACTATAACCAATTACACCATCATGATGGGGGAGGAAAAGACACCACTATGAGAACAACAATATTAGATGTTAAGCAACCACATTAGGTGGGTCATAAGCCAAACGATCTAAGGGAACACAAAAATATAACTACACTTCCCGCCTCAAGGCTAAAGGGATGTGTGCATACAAATGAAGCCAAAAAACACCCAAGTGAAAAGCTCCAAGGGGGTGCAAAGCTGATGCCCAAGCCAAAGGTGAAGGAAAAGGTGCCAAAAAGGAATCTAATGGACCTTACTCACAAGCAAGGAAATAGTTTTAAAAGCATGACAATGTCTGGTGACAAACCATGCCACATTATGAAAACAAGGTTCCACAACTAGAGCACAAGGTTTTGCACTAAGCAAGAAGCCCCATAAGAAAAAGGCCTTAAAGCTAGTTCCTACACCTTGAAAGGGAATGAAAACAATATAAACCAAAAACTAGGATTCTACACTATCTAAAGCACACAATTTAATTTAGGACCTAGGGAAAAAAGGAATTACTTCAAAGGGGAACAAATACCTCAAGAGCTAAAAGATATAGAAGAAATAACATTTATTATAACTACAACAAGTTTGCATCGAACATCCTAGGTTAAGAAAATATGAACCAAAACTCAAACTTGATCTACATCTTGATCGATTTTAAGTCTAGGATGTATTCATCTACATGGGTAAGGATGATGCACAAGTTTGAACTTCTCTTTGCACACATCAATGTTACTACCACTTCTCATGCATTACCCCTCTTCTTCATCATTGTTGTTGCATGAAATCAACAAAAAAAATGTCACTGTATTACAAAAATATTTTTTATGTCTAAGTATTTTGTGTGCCTCTTGTTCTTGTTAATATTGTTGTTGCAGTAGCAACAACAACATTGGGTTAAAAATGAAGAAACTTTGACAATCTTCTTGAGTTGTTAAAATAATTAACGAGCTTGGAACTTTTAAAATTGAAGTTCATGGTGATGCTACCGAGGGGGGGAGGGGGGGGGGGAGGGGGTGCATAATAACAAGTTTGACATGCTAATAAAAGCATCGGGGAAGGATGTTGTACCAATGGGTTCACAACAACAACAATTATTTGTGAACCTTCCTCTTTTACGAAAGGTGAACAACACTTCATTGATGCAATGATAATATTAATAGGGGCCCAAAGGATTTGCAAGCTTTGTAAACAAATTTTTTTTCATCCTACTGTAGCATCATCACCCATTACTTAATTGCACAACCTCTTCCTTAAAAACAATAGTGATCATACAATCATAACCATAGCCATGAATGAAAAAACAATCATTACTTATAAAAATCATGAAAAATTATCTCAATCCCAATTCTCACATTAAATATCATTAAGTATCACCCTTAGTGGTACCTAGGACAAGAACCACCAAACCACTAGTTTTCACTACTATGAAAACCAACACTTTGAGAATCATTTATTTATAATTTTATTTAAAGAAAAAACCCACCCTAGGTAACAAGAAAATAATGTGGCAATATGCAAGCTTTTTATCCAAGGATTATTATGTTTATTATCATATTGACTATCATATCTACCTATCATATTGATTCCCATACTAATTGGCATAAGGCAATTAGTTCTACTATAAATTAGTCATGGGACTATTGAATACCAAAAAACCATACAACACTTGACTCTAGTATTAGTCCAAAATGGCCAACTCTAGGCCAAGATGCCAAAATATATTTTAATTTTAAACCAATAAACTAAAAATGATGCCAACCTTAAGTTTAAATGCTAAAAAAAAGAATTAACCCTTGGCCAAATTCTCAAAAATATTTTAACCTTCGGCCAAAATGTTCATGCCAAAACACATTATTTATAATTCATGTTTTTGTTTCTATGGCCTAAAGTGATTTCTTAGGTGCAAGGACATTTGGCTCATGGTGTTTGTAAGGCATTTGGGCCTATTACATAGGATGTTTGGCTTAAGGTGTTCATGGGACTTTTGGTTTAATGTTTTTATAATACATTTGGCTTAAGATATTTTGTGGGACCTTTTCAATGGCTTAGGATAGTTGGCTCAAAATGTTTGCTAATATTTTTCACCAATGGTCTCATATTGTTAAATTGGGTTTTTGTGTGAACTTTTCATTAATGCCACTTGGAATTTTGGTTCAAAACCTTAGACTTTTGGCTTAGAATTTAATAATTCAATCATTAATAGAATTTTGAATGTTATTAATGTTAACATTAATAATGAAGATGTCAATAATATTAACATTATTAACAAAGGTGTCAATAATGTTAAATTTTGAATGTTAATAATGTTCATAAATTTAAGATGATGCCCAAATTCATGCAAAACAATCCTTTACATTCTTGAAACCACTTATAGTTTTAGGGAAAACATGAACAAGCTTACATGTCCCAATCTTTGGAATGAGCAAACTACATTTCCCAAAGTGCAACAAATGGTGAGCCACCAAATCCACAAGCTCTAATTTGTGGGTGATGATGCAAATCAAAAAGAGACCACAATTGAAAATATAAAGAAAAATTTGCCACCAACTTTCCTAAGATATAGACAATTTTATTTCAAAAAAATTTAACACACAAAACCCATTTACTCAACTTATGTTAAATTAGTACACAAACTTGAGCCCCTCTTAAACAAGCACAATTGTGTTAAGATAATAAATAAAGAAGTTTTAAAAGGGAGTTACCAACATGTACATTAACTTCAAACACATAAGAATATAGGAAACAATTAGCACACAAGAATAGGAAACTTACATATACCACCTTTTTTTAGGTAGGTCTAAATTGATCATCTTTTTTGCATTTACAAATTTAATTGATTAATTTAATGCAAATTCAAGAAAGCTAACTCTAGGTAGATTTAAAATTCTACTACATAAATGTGTCATGATCATTGCCCAAACCCAAACTTTTAACTAACACCATTTCACATTGTTCAAATAATCATTTTTTACATTTTCAAATAATTGCATCTAAACTTCAACATGTGTAAGGATTTTGTAGTAGCTTACATTAAAGCCCAATAATTCATCATGATACCATTGCAATTATTCTTACATTATTGTTATTGATCTTTGCTTTCACCTACCATAATTGGGAATTAGTTGTTGTGAGTTAGTATGTTTCTTGTTTATGGTTTTTTTGCTTGTACATGGCCCATTCATTCTCTCATTTAATTTATGGAATAAATATGTAGTTGGTGAATGCAAGCTATAATGGCTCATTTTAGGTAGATGTGGGACTTCCAAGAGTCCCTAACTCATGTTTTTATATATTATCCCTATGGATATGGTTTTTTATTCTAAGATTTCATTAGTGTAATCTTTGACTACTACAATTTCATTCACTTATGAAACCTTTGGGTAAGTAGCTCAACCACTAGCCTATAACAATGATCTTTGAAATATAAAAAGATTTAACACAATTAAATTATCATGTTGAAAATTTGAAATATTCAAAATAGGGCCATAGGACATGCCTATTTTTCCAAAAAAAAAAGAGTAATTATTTTAGCAAATATTGCCTTGAATTGTAAGTATTATATCATCCTTTTGTGAACCCTTATGGTCTTGAAAATTAATTACCATTGAACTTCAATGACAAGCATGATATGTGAGCTTCAAAAGTTTAATTCATTCATGTTTTCATGAACTTTTAAAAAATATGTAATCAAATTTCTACATTTCATCAAGGTAAACAAATGAAGTTGATTTTTTAATTACACATTTGAACACTCTAATGATAATATACATTAAATTTATCATTCATAATTTTTTTTGTCAACTTGTAATCTTGAGAATTAATTACCATTGAGCCTCAATCAAAGGTATGACATGCAAGTTTTATAATGTGTGAGTTTTAGATATTCAAATTCTTTTCAAATACCATGCATTCATAATCATCAATATATGGTCATCCCTAAATTTTAAAAATGATTAGTTCAATTTAGTATAATTGAAAGGATGACAAAAAAAACCAAAACAACATCAAATTATCCACTACTTATTATTCATTAAATCATTAATGAAATTTATTTTCAAATTATACAAAAAACATTGAAATAAAAATTCACAAGTATAGAAACATTATATATGCATTTGATTTCATTAAATCTAATGTTTATAATTCATGCAATAAAATTTCAAAGTTAAGGGGGTTTTACTACATGTAACATAATCCCTAGTTTCTTTTGTCATGATTGAATTCAATAGATAGTTCATTCAATATTTTCACAAGTCATAATTTGAAATGCCCTTCAACATAGTAATCTTGGTGATAGTCATGTTAGTTTGATTCATGTTGGAATCAATTTATTTCATCAACTTCATATTTTTTATGGTTATTTTAGAGTTGTGCTCACACCTATATCAATATTGTCGCAACCCTAGCTTTGGGCTCGCGACCAAGGCAAGGGGTTGCAAGGTTGCAGGAGCCAAGAGAAAGGAAGCACGAAAGTCAAAAGGAAGGAAGCCCGGGAGCAAGGGCAAAGGCATTGGAATGGTGCGGGCTAAGAGGAGGAAGCCCGAGAGTCATCACATACTCTCGGGAGTCTAAGGAAGTGCGAGGGAGTGAGCACTCACATTCCCAAGGCAACTCCCATTTTGGGAGAGGGAGTCCCGGTGGACTCCCAAAACTTCAGAGGGCGCGTTGAAGGGTCAAATCTCAATGGTTTGTTGCGCTCTTTATATCGTTGGAAAGATCTTGAAACATAGATGTCTAAAATGGGCTTGCATTGCGCATTTGGACATCTGAAAGGCAAGTTACGGGCAAAAGAAAGGTCGGGAGTCAAACTGCAAGTTTGACTCCCGACCACTAAAAGTCAGGAATCGACCTCTTCCTGACATCCGATTTGAGAGTGCGACAAGGCATTGGAAAGCTCTCGACGAGGGCTACAACTTTGCTTACAACTTTGCTTTAGACCGCGTCGCGATCGGACTCTGCAGTCGGGAGATATCGGCGTCCAAAGTTCCGGGACTCCAACCCGAGACAATTTCGGGACTCCCACGCGGGAGTCCCGGGAAAAATAACCATTTGGATGCCACCTCCGCTACGAGTTGCAGAGTATACTACAAGGGGGAAGGTGGTGGCTTCCCCCAAGTCCGGGCCGTGGTGAGTCTTGTGTGTCCGTGTTGCCCGTGGCTCGTCCTAGCACCAAAGGTGCTCTAACTATGCACTAACCACTTTGTGTGAGTTGTGTGCAGGCCCGTGTGAGTGAATAAGCTTGTCAATTCTTCCTAGTCCCATCCCGGAGCTCCAACACGCCCCTCTACCCCTCCAAGTGTTGTGAGCTAGGGAGCGGCTCCAAGTTCCAACTCCTTCCGCATTGCCGCATACTTGGACCCTCAAGTGGGTCTACAAGGAACTTGGGAGCGCGTCAAATATATTTACTTTAAAACTAATAAGAATCACACTTATCAACATCTTTGGGACAATTGGAGAAATGCTTACAACTATGTTGATCTCCATTGAAGTCTAACAAAATAATAATGTTCATCAATATTTTTCGTGCAATGGAATGGCAATTAGTTAACCAATGCAAGCTATCATAATTTGTGTGAAAGGTCAAGCTTTAAATTGAAGCAATTCATTATAAAACACAATTGTAGTAATAATAGATTCCTTTTGATCTTTGGTTTTCCTTTTTCATTTTTCCTATGTAGCATCATTAGCGAACATCTTAAGAAATATTTAACAATAATTCAGGATATTTTCTTTAAAATTGTGCAAATAATAGAAAATTAGTTTCAAATTATCCTTAAATCAAAACTCCATCAAAATGTGACAAAAATTTTCTCCAAAAAAATCTTCAAAAGGTTGACAATTTTATTTTTAAAATAGGGAATTTAAGAATATATATATATATATATATATATATGAGAGAATTTGTGACCAAAAAAAATTGCTCCTAAACCTACCCTCTTAAACCCAAGCCATAAACTTTAAGAACTTTATTCAAAATGAAAACCCTAATAAATTTATCCCTAGTTTAAACAACCTTGGTTGTTCTAATAAATATTCAATGTTACAAGGACATATTGTTAAGGTTGCACACACACATGCATGCATGCATATGTTGGGGCACTTGATTACAAATGGTATTATTGTGTTTAAGTTATTAATTTTGTTCCTTCAAATTTCTTTAATAAAATTCAGAAAAAAGTTCACTAAAAAAAAAGTTAATTTTAAATTAGACAAAAGAAAAATCTCAACTTTTTTGTTTAAAAATTTGACACAATTTTCTTTAGAAAAACATTGGGTGTGTGACAACCACTATTTTTACCTTTGTAGACCAATAGAGCTTTTGAATGAAACATGTTGACCTAAGTGAATTTGTAAAATAATCCCAAGTTGAAATTTGAATGTTTCATTGCTCTTGTTTACTTCATCTAAAAAACTGGACATAATAAAAGAAAACAAATTTAAGATCACATAATGTTGTCCCTAAGGCACAAATAATTGGTATTTGTAATAGATGTAAATAAAAATTGGTGACAATGTAGTTCACATTTATGCCCTATTTGCAAGTCTATTGTACAAGCACATCAACAACCTTGCAAAGATGAGAAGATGGAAGTGGATGCCACAATTGTTCCATTACAATAAGAAAAGCTAGCACTTTTATGCTTAGATTTGCACATCACACAAGAAATCAAACCAAAGGAGATGTTGTGATTGTTTCATGACAATAAGAGAAAATAACAATTTTATGTATGAGCTTGTGCATGACACAAAAAGTTGACAAAACAACACTAGATTGGGTATGATAGAATGTTGAACATTGAAAGCTCCATAATTTAGTGTGATTCTCTGTATATGCAAGATGCTTATAGCTTCAAAAAGGAAAATAAATTTGAGCTCAAGGATGGCAAATATAATGAAGACAAGAATGAGGGTGGGGAGGTGGTAATAAGAGTTTGGAATGGATGAGAAGAAATGAAAGTTTGGAAGGAAAGGCAATGGGAAGAGTTTATTGGATGGTTACTTCAAGTTGCATACCCCAATTGGGGTTCATAATCCTTCACATCACATTCAAACCAATTGTGCCTCATGATCACACTTGTGTGACACAATCATTGGAGATTGAAAACCTAAGCCAATTGGCAAGTTGTAGGGGATCATTCTAAGACATGAGCGGTCATTTTGACCAATTCCCTAATGGAACACTGCATGGTTAGGCTAATCAATTTTGCATTAGGTTTCACAAAACTGAGGAGTAAAATTATGGTGTCATTGGTCATGCACAAGGAAATGGCATTATTTGGAAATGCCTCTAGGAGATATTTTTCGCCTCAATGAAACCATTGACAAGCAACTCATCAGCAATGACTTTGCTCTTTATGGCCAGTTCAAGCTTCAGACTAAAATCTTTCCTACTGGATGTAAAACTTCTCATCCATTTGCATGCACTTTGGTCAAACATCCCCATCCATCATATGCAAATATAGTGGTTCAAATGTCAAGTGCTCACACATTGGGTCCAGTTAGAACAAAAAATTTATGCCTAAATCCTACACCAATGGTAAGTCTCTTCCCTATGGGTAGAGCCAATAAAAGCCAAAATAAGGTGCATTCACACTTGGTGTTAGGGACTCTAGTGTTGAGTCCCCTAACACCATGCTAGTCATTTAGGACTTACACCTACTTACCATGAACATTTTACACTAAGTTAACATTCACTTAACATTAAGCTATCGCCCATTTAACATTGGGTGCCACCTAGGATGCCATCTAGATTTTCATTTAACACTGACTTGACATCAAGTGTGAATGCACCAAAATGTGTGAAGTGTCAAGTTAAAAGAGCAGAGTGTGAAGAAGCTATTCTAACTGCCACTGGGAATTGCATTTTAGCTAAATTTCAGATACATGGACCTCATACAATGTCAAAGTGGCATGAGGCAATAATTGAGTGCTTGGGTTAGTGATTTTGTTACGGACCCCAATCAAAGGCTTTGCTTGGTATAAAGAAGTGGATTAAATAGAGAAACTTGACAATAATAAGAGAAGATATCTTGCAAACCATAAAGCTTTCAAGATATGGAACCTTAAGCTTTTATAACTTTCCAGGACAATCATGCAAGTTCTTGAAATATGTCTAAGTGGCAGCCAATTTTTTTTTGTAATTAGCTTCACTGGAGCATTATCCTTACAATTGGTTCCATATGAAATGTGCCATCATTGTGTTGGTCTGTATTGGTAGAATTGGACTGTATAAATGTCAATATATCAAGAATGGTCTAGGCCTTGCACAACATATTGCCCAAGTTGCTAAAACCTTTGCCCCATTAGGATAAACCCAATGTGGGATGGTTCTTTTGATTTTTTTTAATAACCTTGGGTTTTGGGTATTTGAGAAAATCAGAAACAAAAGAACCGTCGGTTTCAGGTATGTCAAAACCTTCAAAGAATTGTTGGGTTTCATGATTTAGAACCACCAGTAATTAGGTGTTCATTGATCATCATTTTCAGCAAGCTCACAAATTTGGAAAAAAATCATAGATGGATTTGGAAATTATTACTCAGAACACATTTGTCCATAATGAATTACGCTTTGGAACAAGCCTCGAAAGAACCCATGACCACCTAATGAAATGACAGCCCACCCTATTGAGCTCATCACGCAGCTCAGCCTTTTTTTTAGCTTGCTATATATGGGGAAAAAGCCATATATAAATATAAAAACAAAAAAGTGCTAAAATTGTGTTCTTTTTTGGAATTTCCAGAATTTGATCAAAATTCAAGAAAATTTTGCCAGATTTCTATACATGGTTCAAGTAGGGTAGCCACAAGTATAGAAGGGTGTTCAAAAAAATTTACATTTGTATTTAGGTTGTAGCTAATTTGGCTAAATCTCATGGTGGGTTGACCCACATACCACTTATGCTACAACACACAAAAGAAACCTGTGGTGATGACCCACATGAAGATTTAGCCAAATTTGGCTACAAGCTAAATAGGAATGTAAATTTTTTGAATCGTCCTTCTATGCTTTTGGCTACCCTACTTGAACCATGAGTGGTGATGACTCACAGGAAGATTTAGCCAAATTTGGCTACAAGCTAAATAAATATAAATGTATTTTTTTTAGAAACATCCTGCTATGCTTTTGGCTACCCTACTTGAACCATGTATAGAAATCTACCCCAGAAAAGAACAGTTCTCAACTGTCAGCCTTCAGAGTTGTACTCTTTCTCTTCCCTGGGTCCTACTTGTCCACTCTTCACTCTTCACTCTTCCCAACAACAACAACAACAACAAGGAGTGTGTCACACTGTGGCCTTGCCATTTACTTTATAAAGTATCTTAAGGCAAAAGAAGAAGAATTATGGAAACTCAAATATTTCACCATGCAAAAATACACCTAATCTCCAAAAAAATCCTCTAAAAGTAACCAAAATCCTTCAAGATATTATGTCTCTGTAACTAATCCCAAGTTTCAACACAAGCTAAAATATCATCTTTCAAAAATCCTCATATAAAAATATATAGACCTATTATTATTACCTAGGCGCCAAAATCCCTTAAAGCTACCATACTCTATAATGAATCTAGACACAATATTCTTGCCTATCAAGGCAAGGCCAACAAACAAGTACCTACCTACCTAAGCAGCAGGAATGATTTAGCCAAGGATTGGTGGGGATGATGATGATGATGATAATTGTCCTTGAACAGCTTGAGAGAAGGGATGTTCCTAGTGAAGCACATATAGTTATACAGATCTGGTTCTGGTAGGGATCAAACAAGGGTAAGGTTGGTGGGCATAGGAAAAGCATTTTCTTGCCTTCTTTCAAAATATGCATCGGCTTGAAATTGAAGCCTTCTTTCGTGCTTTGGAGGTAGTTCAATCCTTTAACTCAGAGCAATTTTTATTTATTTTTTGTTGTTTTTTGTCTTTTAAACAAACCCAAAGGACAAACAATCCCATGAATCATTCAATCCAAAAGGCACTTTTAAAAACAAGGTCCTTCCAAAACAAAGTATAATTAAAAAAATAAAAAATACACAGTGTATGATACATATGTATATACAATATAATTGCTTACCAAGTTAGGCTGAAATCAAATCAAGGGGAAAGTGTCTAATAATTACTTGTCCATCATGCCTAATTCTAGAAAGATATGCCTAGAAATTGCCTGATTTCTCAAAAAAATTAAACCTTTGACACCTTAAATGTGAATCCTAACATTGTGCACATTGTCACCTTAAGCATATATCCTAAAACATTATATCTCTATTAATAATAATACCAGTATGGCATGATTCTTCCAACCTAAACAAAACTAGTATGACCTATGTCAATGGCCAAGTGTGAACTCTAAAAGTGTTAGTTTTGATTTTGTTACATTTGTATTGAATTCCAATGACAATGATTACTCAAAATTTAATATTTCTTGCACCTTACATCCAAAAACTAACAAAATCATATCCATAATATCCTACTCATTGAGCACTTTCCAACAATATGAAGAGCACTCCCCAATTCCTCTAAAAAATTCAATTTTTGAACTTTCATTCACAAAATCATTCAATGTTCAATAATTATTGCACCATAAGTTTAAACATTAGAAAACCATCTCACAACACCCCTACTCGTCAAGGGCTTTACAACGGTACTAAGAGCACAATGGGGGGGGAGCATCATCAATTGGGAGATCTCTCAACTTGAGAAACAAACAAACAAACAAACAACCTTCATTAAGGGATAGAAGGAAGAGGGTGTGGAGATGGCATGCTTGACAATGCCATGCTCGAAAGCGGCTCCTCGAACCCTCTAAACAATGATGACTAAGCTCAACTATAAAAGTCCAATGTGCTCATTCCCCATCCTCAATTGATTAGCCTAATGCAAGAAAAGACAAAAACCTAAATGCATAAAATTTCACTGAAACTTCAAATCCACTTGCCAAGTAGGTAGACTTATCCATTATTTAATACGAGTAGGTAACCCGTGGCTATGCCACTCCAGCCACCCCGAACGCCATAAAAGGCGGTGGCACCTCGCCCGGCCCCCCGTAGCGGCTGCCCTGGCTGCAATTCATGAATGTCTGTGATCTCATGGTGAGGTCTCACTTTTGAGATCCCTTTTTCCAGGTCTTGAGAATATGGGTCACAACCTTCGCATAACCGTGTTAGGGTTTGGAGCTTTCACTTTTAGGTCTCAAGGTTAGGTTGCACTTTTGAGATCCCGTTTTTCAGGTCTTGAAAGTATTGGGCAGAACCACAACAAAACCTTGCTTGGGTTTCAAGGCTCGTCATGGAGCTCTGAAGGTGAGGGTCCCACTTTTGAGATCTCGTTTTCCAAGTCTTAAAAGTATTGGACAGAACCGCAACAAAACCTTGCTTGGGTTTCAAGGTTCGTCATGAAGGTTTGAAGGTGAGGTCCCACTTTTGAGATCCCGTTTTCCAGGTCTTTGAAAGTAGAGGACAGAACCGCAACAAAACCTTGCTGGGTTTCCAAGGTTAGTTATGGAGGTCTGAAGGTGAGGTTCTGATTTTGAGATCCCGCTTTCCAGGTCTTGAGATTATTGGACAAACTGACCCATAACTGACGATACCTCATGTCTCCATGTCCCTAAACAGACAGACCCCTCATTTCTTGAGACCTGAAGTTTTG
Organism: Sphagnum contortum; assembly: GCA_963920785.1. NCBI lineage: Eukaryota > Viridiplantae > Streptophyta > Sphagnopsida > Sphagnales > Sphagnaceae > Sphagnum > Sphagnum contortum. The sequence goes on from OY987291.1 coordinate 11,468,098, forward strand.
TTCACACAGACAGACAAACAGACAGCACGTTTGCTTTTATACTAGTGGGTACCTGCGACCTTCGGTCATTGTGAAGTCCTCTGGTTTCTTTAAACTTGGTTCATGTTTTAGTTTTTTTTAGAAACTTTTAACTTTTTTATTTTTATATTTTTATGTGTTTTCTATTTTTATTATTTTAAAAATAAAGTGTTTCTTTTTCACTTTTATATATATTTTTATTTGGATGCAAGTTTGAAGTTTGGAGAAAGAAGACACACCTCATTCTTTTTCAAGTAGGATTTTTCTTCAATATTTATAAGTTTTATTTTTTCTTATTTTTTACTCTTTATTTGGTTTCTTCATTTTTGGAAAAAAAAATTCCCTTTCCTTGTTTCATTTGTTTCCATTCCTTTTTTATAGTTTTTGTGTTTTCACTTTTTTTTTGGTTTATGTTTGTTTCATGTTTTTATTTTTTCTATTCTTATTTTGTCTATCTTCATTTTTTTCTATTTTTATTTTTATTTTTTCTATTTTCTTTTTCAAAAAGATTCTAGTTTTCTAATATGTTCTATAATGAAAATAATTTTTTAAAAAAATTGTATTTTTGTTTGATTAGATGCAGGTCTCTCGGTTTTCCCTAAGGATTTCTTTAATAAAAATGGCACCTCGCCCGGCCCCTCGCAACGGCTGCCCTGGCCGCCCTGCCCTGTTTGTCATCACAAACATCTGGGGCCACAAATCAACGAGCTGTTGTTGTAGGCCGCCAGCAGGTCCAATGGGCGAGTGTCTGTGACGAACATCATCCAAAAAGGTCATTCGTTCGTTCGTTCGTTCATTCATCAAAGACAGACACACAGACAGACACACAGACACCACGTTTGCTTTTATACTAGTGGGTACCCGTGACCTTTGGTCACTGTGAGGCGCCCATGCATTGTTTTACTAAATTCGCCATATTTTTTTATTTTTTAAAAAATGCTATAGCCTGAGTAGGACCGTCATCATTTAATGCTAATTAATGCTCGAGATCCTCGCCAAGAAATTTGCCCAAAAAAAAAAAAAAAACCCTGGTATTAACCAATGTGGGGAAAAGGGCGGTGGGGGGGGAGTATTACATACCCGCCGGATTCAGAACCATCAATTCCGGGTATTTGAAAATTAGGAGAATCAAAGAGACCCCCAGTTTGGGTGGGTGGAAAAACTTAAAAGAACCACCGGGTTCCAGACAGTTCGAGGTGGATATTTGTTTTTTTTCAAAACACGTTTGAGAACCACAAAGATAACCAGGTATTTGATTATTTTGATAATCATGAATATCAACCTTATACCCGGCTTGATCCACGCCCGACTCCCTCCCCTACAAATATATAGCCCTTCCCAAGCCCTATCAATTTTTTGCTGCAGAGGACCTCCATAGACGGACAGACGAGATCTGAGTTTCAAGACCTCGACAGATAGACATACAAGGCAATTTATATATATGATATAAGATATAAGATAAATACTAGATGGCAAAGTGCCTAACTCAGTAGGGAGTAGGGAGGTTGGGTAGTTACATGACAAATAGTGTATGATAAATAATGCATGTCAATGCTTAGTCCTGAAAGAGAATTTGTATGCAAAAAATGTGATTGTGAGTTTCTTCCTTGCCCTTCTAGAGGGCAAGTTTGGGTCAAATCTTTCACTTGTGAAGGGCAGGGCAGTAGTAGGCTAGTGTTGGCAGCAGCCCTTCACTGCAAAGGGCAAACCTTGTCCTTCAAATTCAAGGTCTGTATTGGTGATGGTTCTTTCTTCATCTTCTTGACAAACCCATGTAGCCTACCCACAACCTTTAACTAAGTATAATACTTGCAGCTTTTGCATGTTATTCTACCATCCTTCTCGATTCCATCAATAATTCAACATCATCATCATCATTTTTTTGTGCTCTTCTTCCTCCAACTCAATGAGTCCTCATCCTCATGACATCCTCATGACATCACCATCATCATTATCATCAGCAGCAGTAGCATCCTCTTCTTCTTTTTCTTCTTTACTCGCCTCATTTGTTCATGCTCTCTTTTTTGCTTAGTAGGTTGCTATTGCAAGTCTTAGTAAGAGGAATTTGATATGATTTAAGTCTTAAAAGAGGAAATTGATCAATGAAAAGGGTCTCTTTTGTTTGTTTGTTTTTGAACCTCAATTGATTGCTTGCACGTGAAGAGAAGAAAAATGTAAACCCCATGTAAACACAAGGTTTTTTTCCCCAGTGGATGTAGCACTCACCCATATGGCTTGGCTTGACAAAATTGTAGTAGTTATTTGGAGGATGGTTTGATCCTGGCTTGCTTGCCGGCTTGAGTATAAGTTTGGGGATTGTGAGTTTTTGGGTAACAACAGCCCGATGAGGAAAATTCTTCTTTCTTCTTCTTCTTCTGTCTTTTATGCATGATTGGAATTTGATTTCTCTGCTTTTTGAACTTGGTACTAGCCTGTTGAGATTTCTTTTGAGGTCAAGATCTTGTCTTGTCTTTTTTACAAGGTCTCTTGTCTTCAAAATAAGGAAACATAATGAAGATGATCATGATCATGAGAGCATTTTGAGAGCAATTGGTTTTGGGGTTAGGCTCTCTTGTCTTCAAAATCAGGGAAGAAGAAGAAGAAGAAGAAGAAGATGATGATGATGATGATGATGATGATGATGAGAGCATTTTGAAAGCAATTGGTTCTGGGGTAAGGGTCTCCTGTTTTGTCTTCAAAATCAGGAAAGAAGAAGAAGATGATGATGATGATGAGAGCAATTTGAGAGCAATTGATGAGAATCATGATGTCAGTTAGGAAGTCTAGTGATTGATCCTCTCACTTTGCAGTTGATGAAGGAAAGGCAGAGGAGATTTGGCCCAGTTTTATGTTGTTGTAGCCAGCGAGCCTTGAACAAAAAAAAATTCCTGTGGTGCATCTATCTGTTTGTGGCCTGCAGGAGGAGGAGGAGCCTGTGCTTTGTCTTGTTTGTGTAAAATTTGCAAAAATTGAGGTTTTGAGGAACCAAGGTGGTGGTTGTTGTTGTTGATCTTCTTGGGAGAAAAAACTAGTTGATGAAAATCCAGTAACTGCTGCAGAATCAAGAACCTTTGTGGCTTCTTGGCGTCTGTCTGTCTGTCTGTCTGTCTTTCTTTCTTGGACAAAATTGGGGATCGTCTTTTCCAGAGGAGGAGGAGGAGGAACAACAATACCTGAGAAGTTGTAACTGATATCACGAGAATCATTCAGAGGAGACTTGGTTGTGTCTCTCGCACGTTCAGGAGACAAGTTCGAGGAGAAAGAAACATAAGTTCAGTTTTGAAAGAAGAAGAAGAAGATGGGTAATTCTGATGATGATGATTCAGATGCTTGGGATGCTGCGAATTCTCTTGCGAGTAGGAGGGGCGACATGGTGGAGGAGGAGGAGGGCATATCCTTCTTTGACTGCAACATTTGCTTCCACATGGCAACTGATCCCATTGTCACAACATGCGGCCATCTCTTCTGTTGGCCTTGCATTTACCAATGGCAACAGCAGCAGAAGCAGCAGCAGTCGACGACGGATCCAGTCTCATCATCAACAGCAGTTACATGTCCAGTTTGCAGCGGATCCATTGACGGGCAATACGAGATTGTTCCAATCTATGGTAGAGGGAAGGCTACTACAAGCTTCTTGCTTGAAGAAGAAGAAGAAGAAGCTGCTTCTTCCTCTGAGTCCCATGATAATTTTGCAACAAAATCGAGATTGCTAACAAGAAGAAGAAGAAACAGTAGTTGTGGTGCTTCTTCTTCACAGATGATGAAGAAAATTCCTCCTCGCCCACGTGCCTACTACAGCTCTCAAGCTTCTGACCCTGGAAGAACTGGACTATGGACTTATGTGGCTTATCTGAAAGACAGCTTTGCTCCACTCTTATTACTACTGCAAACCATAGGTTTTGTAATCTCTTACGAGCTTTCTGACCCTGCATGATCATCATCTCAACAAAGGGATCTATACCAAGGCTGATGTCAATCTCTCTGCAACACATTCACAACAAAGACATGAATTCACAAGCTTCCACCACTTACCAACTTCAAGCCGGCAGGGTACTTCTTGTTTCATTCTTTGATCCATCAACCTACATGCTAAATTATGCTTCAATGCTCATCATCATCATCATCATCAACAACAACAACAGCTTCTCCTGCATTCTTTGATGCCAGAAATTGTTCTGCAAGTCCTGGTAGTCTCTGAAGGTTTGCTTTGTGTTTTGAGACATAAACACATGACTATCCTGTACTTTTTTTTCATGTTTTTTGTTTATAATGCATAGATAGAACCCTGATTCTTCTTCCCTCTCTGGATATCATCACATGTGTTTGTTTCTTTTGCTCCAACAAGGCCATATATAAACCTGGGATTAACATCTGCAAATTATTCTGCCTCCCATCTTCCCAAGACTCCAGCCTTTGGAATGTAAAATTCCAGACTTTGTAGCAGCAGATTCAAATTCTTATTAGCACAGATTGTGATCATGTTTTGTTTTTAGACACCCATAACATTCATGAACCCAAGCTTGCCGTCTTTTCTCTTCTTGAAGCCAGATCAATCCAAGTGCTTATGTTCCTGAAACCTGATTGTGCTTCTTGATCACAACTCTGCAACAATTTTCATTCTGATAATCTCATTGCACTGGTAAAAGACACCAACTGTAAATGAAAATCTTTTTCAGCAGAGTATGGAGTTTTGATGTAGATTGCAGTACAGAGACATTCCAATGGGCAGCTCTTCTTCTGTTGGCCCACCATCATTTATGTCAAGACCTTTTTGGTGCATTGGATGAGTAGAGTGCTGAAAAACATTGATCATGTCCTACTTGTTGGATGCGGGAGTTGTTGAATCATTTGCTAACTACAAGCTCTAACCTCTGAGGTGGCAGTGATTTTTTATTGTGATGGGTACACTAGTCTCTTTGGAATCTTCAATAGTGAAGCACTCTCTGCCTTCTGCATGAGATGGTTTGAAGTTGAGATCATCAATCACATTCAATGAAATGATAACAAATCCATGATGAGATACATAGGAGGAGCAGCAGCAGATTTGTGCAACTTGTGGATAACCATCAGGTGCTTCTGATTACTCAAGAACAATTTCTGTTTTTTTACATCCAGTTTTCACAGGAACAACTTCTTTGCCATGTTTGCCATCAACAATGGTCTTCTCAGGTTGTCAAAGTAGAACTTATACTCTTCCACTGAATGAAGCAAACCAAAAATCTCCCTGCATAAAATCTCCATCTCCAGGATCTCCAAATGAAAATTGCCCTGTTTCACTTGGATATGTTGATCAATCTATTGTCTCCAAACATTTTGAAACCTTTCTTACAATTTTGCCAGTGTTGCTGATCCTGGTGTTCACAAAGATCAGAGAACATCTTTGCAATGCATTATCTCACTTGGTCAAGGATATTTTGCATGATCAAACCAAACACACCAGGCTCTTGGTCTATACATGGTTTTCACAACAGAAAGCAGGTCCAATTTTGAGCCTCCCAGGATCACTGTTTTCTTTGCTGTGATCAGTGTCTAAAAGGCCCCATGAGCAAAATAAAAACAGTCAAGGTTCTCCCACCTCTGTGAAGAAATAGAGGTATTTTGTAAAGGTAATCAACACCTGGCTTTAGAAACCCAACAAGATTCCTTAAGCTACCAACCTACCTGTACAATCTTCAACAGTGACCCAAAATCACAACTGTGACCCAAACTAGACATTGAAGGTTTCTGCAATTTGCATAGATGACTATACCACAAGCACTCTCTGCCCAAATACTCAAAAATTTGCACAAATTGCACAAATTGGAGACATCCTACACTATGGTCTTTGATTTTTTGAAGTGAATTCTCCACTATGTAAACTGTGTATAATCTCCTGTTGTCTTTGCTGTTTATCTAGCGCCCTCCTTGCAGCCTCTTCCTCATCAAACATTTTGATAGGAAGCCAATCATACCATTTGGATTTTTTCTGTTCAGATTCATTTGACCCTTGTGGGTGCTCTCCTTGCAGCAGAGAAGCAGGATCTCCAGGAACTGTCTCATGGGAACGAGCAGCAAGAAAGTGTCGGAGCCTATATTCCTGAAATTCAGTAGATGCTAGCTGTACTGCAATGCCAATGCCTGCAAATTGAAGTGCTATTGGCAGCACTTTTTTCTGTCCACCTGATCCATCCAAAATCACAATTGGTGATCACCCCATGCCTTCACATATCTTCACATTAAGATGGCCTATTACAAGAGGAAACAGCAGTATAATGGAGAAGAGAGCTTGCATTGAATTTGACTTGGGTTATATCATAAAGTCACAAGCAGTACAAGGCACTGTGTATGAACTCACCACAGGAATCACTCTTTTGATAGGATATAAACAGAGGAGAGAGGAAATGAAACACAATAAATATTGTCAATTTGAATTGAAACTCAAAAGACATATGTTAAAAGAGAAATCACATGATGGAAACAGCAATAGGATTACTGAACTGTACATAAGACACTTCTTGCTGGTTCCTTCCCACACCTTGTAAGTACCCCAGAACACTGCCACTGGCTAGTCCTCCGAGCATGCCATTGGTCCAATCGTCAGAATCTGCAGCTCGCAGCTCTCTTACAAGCTCCCGAGCCCCTGAACACATCCAATGCAGAAATCATATATGAATGTAATTACACACAAAAGGTTCCATGTCATAAATTGTCGATGGGCTTCCAGAGACTCAATGGATTGTGGAAATGACAAGAGAGTTACACATCTAAGCTGCTGCAACATAACACCCTTGGGAGTATTACTCCTACTACTTTTGAGCACAAGGTGTAAGATTCGGAGATAGACATAAGCAAGATGCGTGCCATGCATGACAGAGGCAAACATCAAGAATCTCTCACAAGATGGAATCCACTTTTGCAGACCACATGCTAAAAAAAACAAGGGAAGATCTTTCTCTTGTTGTTCAATTCCTTTCGCAGCCATGAAGATGGTTGACTGGATTGAATCAGTGCATGTATTGAGTCAGTGCAGGGGAAGAATACTACAGAAAAGAGACATACCACAGAAGCAGCAGGCAGCAAGAGCAAAATTAGTGCCTACTGTTGCTGCAAAGCGAACAGTAGGTTGTCCACGCACAGTTCCAATCAAAAGCCCTGATCCTGCACCTAGAGCACCTGCACACAGCCATCTCACATGCCATTCCTTCAGTTCTACCATTTTCGCTGCATATAATAACCCCAAAAATCAGGCAACTAGGACTGCACTTCTTATACCAAAACATTGGACAAAAAGTGACTGTAAGCATTGAGACATGCTTCTTATGCCAATATATTGCTTGAATCCTGCTGTCTTTATGGCAAAACAAAGATGCCACAAAAATACAGCACCCGGACACCAGAAGCACATGGATTCGTGCCCAGAAACATAGAAGCAAAAAAAGAAAGAAATACATTGCTTGATTCCTGCTACCTTTCACAGCAAAACAAAGGCAACACAAATATAGAGCATCCACATGCCGGAAACACATAGATCTGTGTCCAGAGACATAGAGGCAAAGGCAAAAGGGGGCAAAAACAAAAACAAAAAAAAAAAGAGGGCATTGTCGAAGTACAAATGAGATTGTCAACGTACGCAGTTTAAACAGCACATAGAGTCAAGACAGAACCTGCAACAAGAGTTGTGGAAACGATCCGGGAAGCCCAGCCTTCACTACCACGGTAATTCAGTGGGCGCCGTCCCGGAGTGAGCAAGACTTGTCTCCTGCTCCACTTGCTGTCACCATCACTCTCATCATTCTCTGCTGCCATTCACGACCTCCGGCTTCCTCTTCCTTCTTATCGTTGTTGCTAGCTGTCTGATCAAACAGATTATGGTTTCTCTTGATTGCGCTTCAATGGTCGTCTCTATTTCAATCTCTCTCTCTCTCTCTCTCTCTCTCTCGCAAACTATGTAGGCTATGTAGAGCAAGAGAGGAGCTACATGTTAGAGAGTCTGGTTTCTGTTCCTTGAACCCTAAAAAGCCCTAAAAGTCTCAGGAGGAGAAGCACTGGCTCTTCTATCAAAGCAGCTGCTATTTTATTTCGGATCCGTGCTACTTCGCACTACCAGTGATGATGATTAAATTATTAATTATTTTGTGGGGATATACTAGTTTTGTTGTAATCAATTTTGTCTTTTCTGTTTGTAAATTTCACTCAATGTCACTTTGTTTCATTAATATGTTTTTACATTCTTGGTTTGCTAGGCAAAATGTTAATGAAAGTTTGTTTTATTAGAGAAGTTCACAATAAAATGTAGTAGACAAAAAAAAAAAAAACATTGCAAGCGTGTAACACAAACAACAAGATACAAACAAAAACATTGCAAGAGTGTAACACAAATAACGAGATACAAACAAACAAAAACATTTAAAGAGTGCAAAACAGATAACAAGATACAAACATACAAAAGAAAAAAACGATGTGTAAATAGAATTTGATTTATGATGAATTATAATCTGAAATGATTCTAGAAGAATTGTCAGGGTGACAATCACCAAAATCTCATCCTACATAAACGAATTTTGATGAAATATCATCACTAGAATTATTGCCTCAAGTCAATGGACACACATGTGTAGATGTTGGGTGCACTCATCCAATTGATCCATAATTTTGAAGTCTACCCATATCTACTTGTTGGGTTTCTTCTCAAAATATGAATGTTGGGTAAAACAAACAACAGGAAATGATTCTAAAATGAAATTTGATCTATGACAAATTATAATCTAGAATGGCTCTACAATTGTCATAATGACAATCACCAAAATCCCATCTTATATAAACCAATTACAATGCAACATTCTCATTAGAATTTTTTTTGGGTTGTCATTTGCCTTTTTGTATCAAGAGGTTTCATATCAACATGAAATGTCTACTATTTTAAGGCAATAATAAATTTTACCAAAACATGTATGGGGCAAACACAACTAGTTACTATCCTTGGGCAATACAATTGTGAGAGCTTGCTTGTATGATCCAATACTCTAGCACCTTTTTTTCAATTTTTTCTTTCCTTTTTAACATTTTCTTATAGTCTTTTGTGTCATTGAATTTAATTGCAAGCCTTTTTTATTTACAGTGGGTTATCTAACATAATTGATTGTAGGATGCTCCAAAAACATTCATTGGTTTTGGAATTTTTAGGTTGTCGAGAAGATACTAAAAGTTGAGAAATTTTCATTTCTACCCCAAACAGTTGGTCACTTTAGAAAAATCTTAATGCTTCAAAAAATTTGGCATTTTGAGAATTGTTTTTTGTATTATGATTTATGGCACCTCGTAAAGGTTGAAGAATTTTTTCATATTTGCCCAAAAACTTTGGGCATTTGGAAATATTTTGAAGCTAAATTTTTTCAGGTAGTTTTGTATATTGCTTATAGCTTTTGGCCAAATTATAAAAGTTGAAAAAAATTGTGCACCATTCCAAGTGCTCTCTCTCACATGAAAAGAAAGTATGTTAGCAAAAACAAGATTATAAGCTTTTCTGAACATGAAGGGATTTCGGTTTGAAATCAAAAGGTCAAACTAACCTCCTCATTCCACTTTAATCCCAAATCTAGAAAAAATGAAAAACATTATTGTTGATGTTAAGATATCCCAAAACACTTATGCCACTTTTAACCTTAATGGCATGTCATTTGTCAAATCAAGTTTTATTCCTTGTATGTGAAAGGGATAGCCTTAAGGTTAGATTATTTATTTAGTTTATCATTTTTACCATGTCAATGTGAATCCAACATTAGGAAGAACTCCACTTGGTGTAGAATCAATTTGGGCATAAACTTTGGCTTGAACTTGACCCAATGTACAATTAACATTTGGAGTACTATGTGTACATATGGTGGATGGCCATGTTTCACACAAATGCATGCATCTAGATGAGACATTCTCGTCTAATAAAAGAAGGTTTTAACTTGAAATTTGAACTAGTGTTGGGCAGATATTCAAATATTAAAGTCAAATATTACTTATAATATTTATTGAATATCACAAATTATGATATGTGAAATGATATCCTCAACATTGGATTTCATATCTTTGACATCTGTTGATGCAATATACAAAGTTCAATCCAAATATCACATAAATGATATATGAACAAGATATTAATACCTTGACTAGATGTAGATATCAAGTCAAATGAGTACAACTTTTTTCCCAAAAATTAATTAAAAGTTAGATTAAGAAACAAAAGCCTAAAGGTTTGAAGTGGCCTTACATTTGAATTTGAGGTACATGCCTCATGTACGTCAAACTCTATGAGTAATATTGTTGCAACTTTATAAAAGGGCTTAAGGTCACACTTGGACCTCATTTTTCTTTTAAGAATTTTGTTGTCATTTTGTGTTTTTTCTTCCCTTTATGTTGTTTATTATTTTCGCATTGATATTTCTTGTTTTTGTTTTATTGTTTTTACCTTTGCGTTGTTTATGGTTTTGCACCATTTATTTTTACGTTCATGTCATGGTTTCTTACCTTTAACTATTATTTTTAATTTCACATTACTATAACTTACCTTTTCATTATTGTTTTTTGCTTTCATGTTATTTCCCTTTGCATTGTTTTTGTTGCCTTCACATTGTTTTTTTTTTTGCTTTCAATTGGCATTTACTTTCAATTTTTTTTATTGCTTTCAACTTCTATTTCTCATCTTTGTACAACTCTTGTTACAAGCACAAAAACTATCAAGATAAGTGACAAAAGGATAGGTTTAAGTTTAAATCTAAAATACAAAACAAAAGGACTAAAACAAGAATCAAAAAATTAAAACCAAAAACACAAAGTGTGCAAAACCAAAGTATAAACAAATATTTATTGCAATGAAGTAAACAAATGTACACAAAAAAAAATAACAAGGTTATAAAATAAGATCATACCTCATATTAACATTGAATAGACTAAAGGTAATGAAGGTCTTGCTTTTATTTATACTCTTTTGGGGACCTAACTCAAGGATGCTTCCATGGAGGTTTCCAATGTGCCCATTGACCAAGGAAGTTTTTTGAAAGGCTTACTACAAATGAATTATGAATAAACTAAAACTTAATTAAGAATGAACCAAGAATTAATTGTGGGTTAATTAAAAATAGACTATCAATTAACTTTTTAAAAATTAAAATTTATCTAAAAATGAATTTGGAGTTAACTAAGAGTTATGGATGAACATTCATATGAATGAATTACATTCATCATGTGAAAATGGTGTTCATGACAATTCTTGCTTACATTTGTTATAATCCTACTTGCTTTTGCATTATGATTTTTGTATTCACTTTGTTGTTTTTTAATTTCAGATTATATGTGTTTCGTTTTGCACTAATATTTTTTTGCCTTTATGATGTTGTTTTTTGCCTTCATGTTACTATTATTTTTTTAATTTTGCACTAGCAATGTTAACGCATTTCAATTCGAATTTGAATGGCAACATTTTCAATAAAAAAAATGAAATTCTAACCTTTTTTCTCCAATCTACTTATGGTATTTAGCATCTGTACGTAATCCATAGTAAAATAACATTTTCTCTTTTTTTACCTTTTTTTTTCTTCGAACAATATTAAAAATATTTACTTCTTACTTTCATATTATTGCTTCTTATTTTCAACTACTATTTTTTGCCTTCATGTTGTTGTTACATGATATTAATCAAATACCTATTCTTTCACATTATTTTTGTGTCTCCCTTCATATTATTATTTTGCATATCCTTCATGTTATTAAAGCTTGTATATCCCCCCCCCCCCCCTTATTGCATTTTGCTTATTTGGAGGTTTTCTTAATGACAATTGATAACATTTTTTTGTGATGTCAATTTATTGTTTTCTTGTGATTTTTTTCTCATCTTTTTTTTTAATGCTTTAAAAAAAAATTGTTGTCCTTTCATTTTATTTAATTCCATTTTGATTTTTTTATATTGGTTTGTCCATGTTTGTTTACAAGATAGTTATTTCATTTAAATAAGTTTTTGCACATATCTTTATTTTATAATGGAAAATGAATTTGATTCTTATATCTTGTAAATGTGTGCATTAAATTTTTTTTGCATCCATACAAATAACACATTTCATATTTCACCTTATTCTTTAAACCAAAACCTTTGTTTACTTAAAAACTTGGCCTCGTTAACATTGTGTGAAAAATAAAAAGGTCAATGAAAATGAAAAGAAATTAATCCAAAATGAAAATTGGGAAATATTTTTAAATGAACTCAAATGTGAAAAGATGAAATAATGAAATAGACTCAAGAAGACCCAAATTTGTAAACTAAAGAAAGTACAGTATTAGAAAATCCTGATAAAAATAAAATAAAATTTTGGAACTATTATATTCCCAAAGGAAAAAATGGAAGTCACATAATATCATTGTCTCATATGTTGGTCATTTTTTTTTGTGAATGACAATGGAAAAGTGACACTTGATGCACATCAAATGATGTGTTGTATGTTGTGTTATTCCAATCTTATGATTTATTTTAACCCAAGAATAAATGAAGGGAATTTTTAATATCTTAAAATAAAACAAATGGAATAACCTATTTGAAAAACCTTATTAAAGTAGACCATTTCATATTTTTAATTTAAAAAAATGAATTTTGCAATGAAAATAAATCTTAAAAAGTAACTTACTTTTAAAAACAAATATATTTGGTTCATACATTTTAAAAGCATGATGTGGAATAACAAAAAAAATTGGAAACTCTTGCACTATTGATTATAAAAAGCCATTTGCCTCTGTAATTTATGAAGAATGTGGTTAAAGCATTTAATCTTGATTTGTGTACTTGAGTCTTATTCTTTACACAATTTTTTTTTGTCATATGATGTTTTGCCTAACCTATTGGAGAAAACCAAATAGACATGTGTTTTGTTTTTGCTTTAAAATGACATTCTACCACTATTAATTTTGGTCTCTAGATATCCAAAGGTGTTCATGATCTATTTGCCTTGGTCATAATTTTTTTGGGATCTAATTGAAAGCCAAAACATGTTACTCTTGGTTTATTTAAGGTTTTTAAAACTATAAAATAAGCATCAATAAAAAAAATTGACTAATCTTTTGGATGAATATGACTTGAAAATTAAGATTATAGCATATGTCAAATATGGGGATTCAAATTTGAACACAATGACAAATGTTTTTAATTCTATTGTCAAATGTGAAGGTTTAAATTTGAAGGAAAAGTTTTAGGGAACATGCTTTGAGCATGTTTTTTTTTTCCGAGGCTTACCAATATGCCATTAGTGATGAAAAAACTTATGACAACCTTAGATTTGTTTCCATCAAGAGAGCCCAAGGAAATTTACATAAATGCATCATTTGGTTAAAGAAATATGATAAAGGCTAGTAGGAATGGAACGAGGCTCGCATCGAAACTAATTGATGCCAAAAAAATTGAACATTTCAATGAAAATTAAGTTTGTTTTATTTTCAAACATTTTGTTTTTTCTTTTTGTTTGTGTAAGCTTTTATGTTTGTGCCATTTGCATATTGAGTTGATATTTGATTTGTTCCTATAAGTTTGCAAATAAGATCATATTATTCTAAAAATCATTACAATTCAAGACAATAGTTCTTTTATGTTATAGTCACCAAACATCAATGAAGATTATTGGTAGTGTGCCTTGCTTCTAACTTAGATGTCTATAAAATCATTATTGATATTAGTTCTTTAGTTGTGAATGCTTGTGTGTTTAACCAATCTTGTGAGCATTGGTTTTTTATTTTAATGTTTTGCATGCAATTGTACCATGGCCTTAAAACTAAAAAAGATATTTGGAATGGCTCCTTCTATGGCTAATTCGATGAAAGATGATATCATTGTGATTTTAGAGTTATTTATGTTTGCCCAACATCAGAAAATAAGTGTGTGATGTTTTAAATGGTTTTCTTTCATTCCTAATGAAGTATGGAAAAGAAAACCCATAACATGTTATTTCTAATGTTAAATTTAAAAATCTTAGGTTGAATTATTCTTTTGTTGGTCAAGAACAAGTTTTTTTATGCATTAATAGGTATAGGCCCAAAATGCAATCACTCTATCTACAACTACATATGACTAATTGTTGCTTACAAGTAATTGTGATAACATTTGCAATTATAAGTCAAGTTACCAATTTTTTGGTCACTTTTGCAACTATGTTGTGACTATTATCTTACTATTCATCCTTTCAATGTGATGATTTTTACTAGTATTTTCATCTTAGAAGGCCTTTCATGACCCATTAGTCACAAATGTAACCAAAATCAATTATAGCCTTATGGGTATATAAAGGTGTATTGAATGTATTTAAAATTATATTGTGAGTATACTAGAATATACATATGTATAATGGGGTTATGTATAATGGATGTATTAAAGTCATATGTAGTTCATATTAATATTAAAACATATCAATCATACATAAAATTAGATATGTATATTACAAATATATTAATTTTGTCTTAAAGAGATTTATATACATAATATATAATGTCCATATTATATGTGAATCTAAGGGTTATATTATTAAGATTAAATGATTTTGATATTACTATTCCAGTAAATGTATATTAAAAGTATGTGAAGTTGTAATAGAATTACATGTTTTAATATGTACAATATTAATATGTAATAAGTATTAATAGTTACAAGTTAATTAATTAATTAATAGTAGTGATAATTAATAATGATTACTTAATTCATTAATCATTTTTATATAGTTGATAATCAGTAAATTAATTAATTTAATTTAATGGTTAGTCATTAATAATATCCAATAATATTTTTAAGCTAATAATTCGTTAATAACAATAATTGGTAATTATTATTTATTTTAGTTAGTTGATGTTTGAATAATTTATTAATTAGTTAGGTCATAAAAATAGTTAATAGTTAATTCTTTGTCTTACATTTTCCATCTTGAACATTGTATAAAGAAGGTGTTTTGTATTGCAATTTCATATTAAAACAATGAGGCATTTAGGATGAATGAATCAAAAAGCTTAACCCAAAGGAAAAATCCAAAATAAAATGAAAATATTTATCTACTTTTACCCTCACTTACATACCTCCCTAACCTACCTACCTACCTACCTACCTACCTACCTACCTACCTAGGTAAATATTTAGTTTAGGTAGGTTGGTATATGTTATCTACCTACTTAAGTACATATTTAATTTGGGTAAGACCTACCTACCTACCTACCTACCTAGGCAGCTATGTATTTAGCTTAGGTAAGTAGGTTGAACCTACATACAAACATACTTAGGCTTGCCAACCTACTTCCTTAGTTTGACTTATGGTAGTCTGCAACACAACATGATCTAAAACCAACCAAACATATGAATCAAATGTCCTAGATTATCCCAAAATTATAATTATTAATTAACCAAATGTTGCACCTTAATCCCAAATGCTCATACACATGTGGTATTTCATATGGTAAATGAAATTGTATACATATTTTGTACCTCCATTTGAACATTGATGATGTCATCATATTTGTGACTAATTTGCACTTGCAACTAATTTTAAATGACAAAAGGACTTTTAGTCACAAAATGTTGCCTATGACTAAAAATTAATCACAAATACCAATCATAAACTTAAGTTTTTCTTTTGTGTATGGTGGAAGATTATGATAAACAATATTTATGTTCATTTTATTGTGTTAAAATCTAAACTTACAACAAATTAGTTGAATGATGAAGATTCTTGTATTGACATCTTTAGATGTTTTCTAGGACCAAGGAACCAACCAAGGAATTGGTGAATATGGAGTTGTAGATGTTTGAAAGGTACCAAGTTGAACAAAAGACATTAAATGTCCTTTAGAATGGTGTGGAAACATGAAACTTTGTTTTCAACTATTGTTTTCCTTACTTGTCAAATTCTTGGGATTCTAAAATCACAAATTGAAATTGAGAGGATTTTGTCCTTGGGTAGGATATTAATGAATTTGAAGAGATGTAGGTTGTAGATAAATAATTTAAAATAAAATTATATTTATAGGCAAGAATTGGCCAAATGATTTGAGGGTGGGTTGTTTTTCACCTTTTTTGATAAAGTCCATTGAAATTAATGATTTTTTAAAAGAAAAGTTAGAAGGGTATGAAAATGAATTTGAACAAAATGATTTTCTAGACATGTAATTTGTAATTTATAACTTTGTATTAAATTCTTGAATGTTGTTATTTATTTAATAAATTTTATTTTCTAAGAAATCTAGAAACGTGAAATTTGGATTTTGATTGTTTAAAAAAATTGATTTCCTTGATGGATATTACAAACTTAAAACTTAAAAATTAATTTAAGATTCAATCCAATTTATTTTTAATAATTAAATTTGGAATTGATAGATATTTCAAAATGATATCTACCCAACATTAATTTGAACATGCCATAAAAAACATAATCATTAAGGAACATGTTGTTTATTTTGATTGGAATCGATTTGAAAGAAAAAAAAATCAATTTGCACCCCATACTGGTTTTTATTTTATTGATTAGAAATCCTCGTAAAAGAAAATTTGCAATAATATATTAAATGCATATGATGATAAATATAATTATGAAAATTTCAATAATATAAAAATAATAGAAGTTTTATATATTTTTAAATGTTTATTAAAAGAACATTCACATTTATAATATAAACAAATATGATAAACCATATATCTTACATTTATAAATAAAAAATTGGAGTTCATATTATTAGTCTAAATTTAAAATATATTACGAATTCAATAGAATCTTATATATAAAAGCTAAAGTGGTGTCTATTTGTCTGTGTGTCACAGGACATTCTGCCTTTTAACATTAGGCAGAACTGGTGGCAGTTAGGAATCCCATAACAAAAAAAAATCCCAGCATGGGTGGGGCGGGTCCAGCAGGGGTGGGGGGGGGGGGCAACAAGGGGGGATGGGCGGGAAAGGACCGAGCGGGGGAGTGAAGGGAGGTGTTTTTTTTTCTTCTTTTTTTTTTTCGTTTTTTTGGGTCCTCCCTCCTTTTCTTGGGGGTGGCTGGAGTGGTGTAGCCACGGGTTACCAACACTTGTGTGCATAATTGGTTTCAAAGCTCAAATTTTATCTTTGCAAGATACGAGATTTTAATTAATGTTGGATAGTTTTAAACTTTTATCTAAAACCATTGTAATTCCAAAAAATCTTTAGTTCCAATTCCAAAAAATAAATCATAATGGTTTTAGTTCAAGTTTCGATGCCACACATAAATAGAATCAAAAACCTAGTTCTAAGTCTAATTTTTCGAAACATAAATTCCATTTATGCTCCCAATTTTGTTTATGATTAAAATTAGTGTTGGGCAAGTACTTCGGTTTTACTTTGGTTTTGAATAACCCATTTGATTAATCCACAATTTCAATTTTTTATTTTAAATATATATATTTCTTCAAAATAGCAATTTTGGTTGCATACATAAATAGAACTAGGAACCTGATTCCATGTTTGGTTCTTAAAAAACCTCTAAATTTCAATTATGATTTTTTTTTTAAAATCCAAAAATCAAACCTAACTAAAACCATAACTAACTTTTCTAACCCCCAAACCAAACACTTGCCTAACACTAGTTTTAATCATAAAAATTGAACAACCAAATGGATAATGCTTTTCAACGTATTCCCCATTTGCATTTGAAGGTGTAGACTTGAGGGCAATAGCCCAAATGCGTAAGCTCAAAAATTAAAGGAGGCCTGTGAGAGCAAAACTTTTGCTATAAAACATGAAAGATTTTCAAATTCAAATGACAAAAGGTCCACACGTGATCAATGGAAGGCTCCATTGATTGATGAATGAATCCTTTACATATGCAAGAAGTGTTTTTAGGTATTAAAGAAATAGGAACATTTTATATTCTTATTAAAGATACATCCCAATGATGAGTGGACATGCCTTTGCAACCATACCCAATGGCCATGGCATTAAGGAACAAGTCTCTAAGCACCTAAGGACTTCTTTTGGTGGGGGGAAGAACCTTAAAACAACTCCAATAATAGCACCAAGTTATCATGTACATTAAATTTTGGATGTATTACCTCATTAATGCATTGAAATTTTCTTATAGGCTAGCAAATGTGTGCAAGTAAGCAATGCCTTACAAGGGGATCAATAAACATAAATGGTTGTTTTTTTAGTAGCCTGTGTGTTGAATATATTATTTGTTTTCTTTTTTTAGGTAGTATGTTGCAAGGTATTTTATGTTGTTTATGGCTGAGGTTGGGTAGGAATCTAAATATCCATTTTGGATGTATGAAATACATAATGATGCTCAAATACATGGTGATGTTGGAGCTATTATTACAACTTTATAGTGTCAACTAGAAGTTTAAAATGTATTTGAGATGTAGTCAATTAGAAAATCACTTTTTGTTCAATTTAAAATACCTTGCAAAAAATCCTTACACTACAAAAACTCATGACTTCTCAAATAGTTCAATTTGACTAAAATGTTCAAATTGATTAAAAATGATGTCCACCTTATTTAGAGGCTTGGATCATGAAAGACACATGTTTTTTCAATTTGGTTTTTATTATTAAAATAACATGTGACTATTTTTTGTTTTTTACACCTTATTTTTCACGCCCTCCTTATAACTGATGACATGCATGCATGGCCTAACTACCCACCTATCTACCTAGCCTAGCTTAACCTATCCACCTTCCTATCTACCTATTACATATCCATATTTAATTATGTGCCAAGATTTGGAATGAACACATCAAATGCATAAATTGACAAAAAGATTGTCATCTTTTTAAAGTTGTGGGCCTTTGGTTAAGAACTTGGTTTATTTTAGTGAAGGTGAGGGGTTCAACTCCTCATACTTACAACTTATTCACATCCCTAACTAACTAGCACGATTAAGATAGGTTATATAACTAGCATGACTAAGATAGGTTATATAACGTGTGGTAGGGTATTTAGGTATCTACCTATTTTTAATTTTCCTACCTACTTACTTATTACATATATATTTGTTTAACACTAATAAATTATATCAAAGTTTTAAAATAAAATAAAAATAAAATTTTTAATGGGGTGAAAAAAAAATTGGCCAAAAATTTGTTGCTTGAAAATGATAATTTTTTTGGACATATGGACTATATTGCTCAAAGCAATGGTCAAAGAAACACCAACCAAAATGGATAGGTCCAAAATGACTTGTCCAAATTGAAATTTTGGTCAAGTTGGACAAGGAAGCAAAAAGACCAAAGTGGGGGTGGGGTCTTTTTGTCAAAATTTTCTAGTAAAATAGACCATGATTTCTTGTAATGTTAATGCCAAGTGGTAAAAGTGAACTAACCTGGAAACTCCAACTTCAATATTTTGTAGTTTCTTGATAACAACTTTAAAACGAATCTAAAACAATTGAAGTCACATGGCCTGACCACATGGTAGTATTTTTGGTTTACTCCTTGTTCGCTCTAGGGCCTTTTCCTTTAATGAAGAAGGGAAAAAAAATGTCAAGCTTGTAAGGTCTAGGCTTATTATATGTTTAGTAAACCTACCACATATAGGGGATGGACAAAAAAATATTTATTTTTTACACAAGGTCATGCATCTTTAAATACGTGAGATGCCTTTCAAACATGAACATGTGCATTGATGAACATATTGTTATTGTCCAAGTAGAAGCATGTGGATGATTCAAAAACAAAATACATGTGTGAAATTATCTTACCCAACTTGGAAACCTTATTATTTTTCATTTTCCTTTAGCACATGCCAACTTTGAAAATATATTCAAGTATTCCTCATTGGATTTGAATTCATTTGAACAACATAATTTGAGATCTTTTAATTAGTTCTTGATAATCAAAATCAACTTGTCAAAATTTTCAACACCAAGTTGACAATGTTTCAAATTAATGATGACCAAGCTACCTGCATATTGAAAATCCCTTTGGTTTCAATTTGTGAACATACAATACCCATCATTTTAAGAAATGCAAGATTTGGAAATTCTTGTTCATTCTTTACCCACCAAATCAAAAGACTAAAAGGATTTATTGGCATTATAATCCTTCTGAAAAGTGACATTTATAATTCTAACAAGCCACATGTGTGCCTTCAAATTTTTAATGTTTTTTTAATGAAAACATCTGCACCTCAAAATCACTTATGAAAATAAGGTCCAAGGGTAGGCATCCCATATATGAATTTGTTAATTTGTTTTATAATACATATTCAATCATTAAATATCATTTGGACTAAATATCAATATCATTATCTCAATTTTATAACATGTCCATTAAATAAATAATCCATGTTTTGGAACTTCAAAAATCCAATACTAAAATTGTTCATTAATTTTTTTCAAGTTTATATCCAATGTCTTAATACTGAAATTGTTAGAATAAAATGAAGTCCCAATTGACAAATTTGTGGTACATATATTCTTTGACAAAGGTATTTAAATGACATGTACTTACAAACATATTTTTGTGACACAAACAATGATCCACCTTACAACTTGTAATTACCCAACCATGTACCCATGGTACATCATTTACATGAAGATTTATCTCAAGAACATCACATAACATATGTTTATGGCATCAACAATTGCATCAAACAATAACCGATATCTTCAAGATTGATTCAACGTAGACTAGGTGACCATTAGAATTGAGGTTTAGTTGATTTCATTAATAGTGTACCATGAGATGCAATAAATGGTGGCCTCTAGTGATCTTTAGAAAAATTAATTTTGTTTTTTGAGAATGAACATTTGACAATCTTGGTTTTTTGGATTATAAAAATACCTTACAATTTTATATTTTATGGAATCCTATTATGTTATTTTTGGTCCACTTTAATTTACATTCATCCATATGGTTGTGTTAACATGAATGGAACACATGACATAATGCTCATTATTGTAATTGTCATAATGTTTAAGTTAATGTGTTCAAATTTCACATATGTTATATATTATCATGTCACAAAAGTCACAATGATCAAATAGATTGTTTAGTTGTATAATGATGGAAATTTTGAATGTTTCAAGAACATTAAAAATATTTATTACATTATGATATGGTTTTCATTTTATATTGATATAATTGGCTATTAAATTGAATGTTTAAATTCATTATTGTGACATCAATGAATTGAACATGACAATAATTATTGTCAGGACCCTAGTTTTGGGTTCGTGATTAAAGTAAAGGCTTGCAAAGGCACAGGCCGAAAGTGAAGCTTGGGAATCACATTTCATGTTCCTAGGAGTGTAAGAGGGTGTGAGGGAATGAATCCACACACTCCAAGTGGGTTCCCACTTTGGGAGTTGGAATCCCAATGGACTCTCGAATCTTCTAAGGGCAATTGCAAGGGTCAAAACTCATTGGATTAAAGAATTAATTATACCATTGAAAATATCTTAGAACTTAGATGTTTAAAATGGGCTTGCACGTCCCATTTGAATACTTAAAACACAAGTTATGGTTGAAAGAAAAGTTGAAAGTCAAACTGTCAATTTGACTCCTAACCATTAAAAGTCGGGAATCGCCTTGATTTACTTGTGCACAGGTGGCCTGCCACATATTGTTGAAAATCTTTTGACAAGGGCTACAACTTTGTTTCAAACCTCACTTCAATCGGGGGTTTGCACAAAAAATGAAAGGCTTCCAAAATTGCAAGAGTTTTAATTTCGAGACTTTCAACTTGGAGTCTCGAGACAAAATGACATTTGGGTGTAGGCCCTGTGGCCATGCATAGAGAATACCATAAGGAGGAAGGTGGTGGCTTCCCTAAGTCCGGGTCATGGTAAGTTTTGTGAATTTTTGTATGCCCGTGGTTCGTTCGTGCACCAAAAGTGCTCCAATCACGCATTAACTAACTTATTATTTGGTTAATGCAAGTTTATGTGAATATTTGATCCACTTGTCACTCAACCTAGTCCCCATCCCGAAGCTTTAGCATGGCCCTTTACTCCAAAGTGCTATGAGCTAAGGAACGTACCCCAACTCCTTCTTCTTCCGCTGTTTCCACTTTTGGATTTGCATTTGAGTCATTCAAAGAGTGTGGGGGTGTGTCAACTATGGTGACTTTATCAAGGGTATGAAGGGCATGGTATTTTATGGTTTTATTTACCATGTTGAAAATTGCTTTATTGGTAAACTGTTATTTATTTGAAAACATAACCCAATGCCATTGTGCAAAAATTAACCTCCTAAGCCATATATTTAAATAATGAAGTTCAATGAAGCAATATCATTTGGTGATGATACATTTAAAAATTTGTTAAATGGTATGGGGGTAATAAATATATCGATTCTTGGTTTTGCAACGGAATGCAAACCCAAGGTGCATTCCTTAACTCCTTAAAAAAATGCTTAAGAATTTGAAATGGGAATATAATGAATTCATACCATTGACCTCAAATTGAAATCAATTGGTTTGCACAATATAAGATGAAAGAAAAAATCCATACCTAAGCTTGGGTTCCTCTTGAATATAAATATTACATATTTACATTGATGCAAACAAAATGAAAATGTTAGCCACACCAAAAAACTTCAAATCACACAATGCATGCACTTTTTACTTTTCCCATTGTGTCATTGTCTCCCATGTACCTTTGAAACACCTTTAGTTTCTTCAACATTGTGCACCTCTCTATAGTTCTTTCCTCTCTAACCCTAAATATGCAACAAAACCCTAATGCCTTATGTATGTATAGAAGGTCAGATTATCACCTCACCAATGCACCTCATGGGCTTCAAAAAATGGAAGCTCATCTAGATATGTTTAAAGGCTTGCTAAATAGGTCTTGTGTTCTTTAAAAGCATTGCCCATTGATTAGGTCATCACAAACCCAAGTCATCATATACCAAGAGCTAGCCATGTTATTCACCCACCCCACATTGATACATGTGTTTCTTATGCTACTTTTCATAATAAAATTGTTTATCCCATTTCTCCTTTCCCTAGCTTACAAGTCTTGAAGTTGAATAGTTAGTTGTACTTTAATTGGGATGAACTAATCAAATCAAGTTGTCATAGATATTAAAAGGAGTTGAAATATGGATCAATGGATATAAAAGGATTGGAATATGAATCAATTGATAGAAGACCATTCTAAAAACATTAACCAAACAATAGGACTAATCTATCTACCTCCCTCTTGTGTAGAACTATTGTAACAAAAAGAATAGGGTTGTATACACTATGCACACCCTAGGCAAAAAATATTTATTGCTCCAATCACACCTAATGTTTAGTTGGTGTTAAGTAGATGTTAAAAAATGTAAGAAAATTGTTATATTCAAACCAAAAAGTTAGTTAACGTTAAAACCTAGGTGGTGTCCCAAGTGATACCTAATATTAAGTGGGTGATAGTTTATTGTTAAATGAATGTTAGCTTAACATAAAATTTTCAAAAAACAGAAATTTTGGACTAAAAGTTCAATGTTAATTAACAATGTTTCAAAAGGGACTTCAATCCAATAATAACTTAACAAATGTTTTTGCATTGTTTTTTGCTCACTCACACCTATGGACCTATCCACTACCCACTTATTGACCTACCTACCTACCTACCTATCACCTAACCAACATAATTTTTTAAAAATACAAAAGAAACTTGCCACCATCATAAGTGTGAATGATAGTGAAAAAACTATTAGAATTTAATATTAACCTAACCGTTAGTAACACCTTAGTATCATAGATGTGAATAAAAAAGCTAACTTAACATTATACTTCATGATAAGTAGGTTTAAGTCTTGCCCATAGACTTAACACTAGAGTACCTAACACCAAGTGTGAATGGAGCTTAACAATCTGTAATCATGAGAGAGAAAACAAACGTGAAATCCTGATTGTCTTCACAACAAGTCAATAAACACTAGTGAAATCTTCTCCCTCGTTTCAGTTTAGAAAAGCTGACAGCTTGGTTTCTAAACCCTAAATTAATCACCCTGCCTCCATGCAAATGTTTTTTCACACGGACCTTCTTTCGAGTCACACTGTTTCCTTCTGTAGTCACCTTAACCCAACAAATGCGGAGGACTTTGCTGAATGTGAAAGAACATCTGGGACTAACTGCCAACACCTGCCTCGTACAAAACCAGCAACTACAGTCACCCCACATAGGTCAACCTACTCCGGTACCTTCACCCTCTTGAGTGAGGTAATCTGAGATTTCATAAAATTTCCTTACTTTGCAGATACCACTGAAGGAGAGGGTGTAGGGGGGTGAAAGGAGGCCGGCCCAAAGACAGGGTGACTTTACGGATAACTCTATTATTTTCTACATTCCCTCTAGATGGATTGTTCCACATTACGGACAGTGGCTTCAGACACTGTCAGTTCCTGCCAGCCTTGTTACCTTTTCTTTTCTTTTCATGTCTGTCTTGCGTGTGATCATGTCTCCAACATAATAATATCCTTAGTGTCTGTCTGTCCAACGCCGGTCCTCCTTTCCATCCATCCGTTCCGTCATCCGTCCCATCCTCCGTCCATCCAAGTTCCTCATCCCGGAAGAAGAAGATGATGGAAGAGTCTACTACTATAAAGAAATTGGTGTCCGCGTCTTGATGCAGTTATTCCTGATTGGCTGGAGCCCCCCCCTCCCCACATCCATTGAGGGCCCCAGCCAAGGTGAGCGGATGGTGGGATGGTCAACATAGAGGGAACCAGGGAAAACTGAAAAATATCCTCCATTAAATCCCCCGCCCCCCAAATTTAAAAGGAAAAAATGCAAGGCACATTCAGTGTGTGCTTGGGCCTTCCCATGGGCTGCATGACATTTCTCCTCCCAAAAACGTTTATCACCATTTTTGGCCAACTTTTTTTTATTGAATTTTGATTGGCCCCGGTGTAAAATAATTGACACTATGAAGGCTCACAAAAATTGAAGATTCTATGGATAGATGGAGTGCCTCCCCCTTTGGCCCACCGATAAATGTGAGAAGGGGAGGACTTTGGGCAAAACATATGGGTTTGAAATCAGGTGCGATTGGGAATACCCATGGGGAACACATTGGGAACTTGGGGAACAACTTGGAGAAATGGTAGGAACACATCAGCAACTCAGGGGGAAAATAAATAAATAAATAAAAAATCATCCAGCCAATTGGGAAGTGCAATCATGTTCTCAGGGTGCCTTGGTTTTTTTCCTTTAAAGTTTTGGGTTTAGGGCTGGGATCTCAACTTTGGGACCTGGATGTGGGATCTCAATTTTGGGACCTAGATTTCACACAGGGGCTTCACAGTGGCCTTCGGCCACGGGCACCCACTATCTTATATATAAATTCAGGTAGTCTGTGCGTGACGGAGCTCAGGTCCGTCACAGACAGCCGACCGGGCCCGGCCCGGCAAAAACGGGCCCAGAAAAAACGGGATTCGGATGAAATGGGAAAGGGGCTGACTGGCTGTGACGGTGGCCAGCACGGGCGGGCACAGGAGAGGGGCTGACTGGCTGTGACGGTGGCCAGCACAGGCGGGCTGGGCACGGGAGAGTCCCTGCAGGTCCTGTGCGTGCTTTATATAGTAAAGGGAGAATGAAGCCTCCCCTGAAGCCGGACGGACAGTGGACAGCAGACTTTCCATGCAAGTTTTATTTGGGGGGGGGAGGATTTGTTTTCCTTTCAGCCAATGGGAAGGCCCAAGGTGCCTTGCTTTTATTCCTTTTAAGTTTGGAGGGCGGGAAGGATTTTTTTTCCATTTTTCCCTGTTTCCCATTGTGTTCTCACGGTGTTCCCTCTAAGTTCCTAATGCGTTCCCAATATGTTCCCCAAGTTCACAATGCGTTCCTCAACATGTTCTGCATATAAGCACCTCACTTTTATCCCATATGCTTTGGCAAATGTTGTGGAGGATGAGGGGGACTTCACAGTGGCCGAAGGTCACGGGCACCCACTAGTTTGTCTATAAGTCTATAACATGGCAACAAAATTTCAATTTACCTTGCCATGTGGCAAAAGCACCTTCAGTAGGTAGAAAGTCTCTTCAATTAAAGAATGAATCTTCCATGCAAGAAGGTGCTTTCAGAAAGAGAAGGGACCCTCCTGATGACAATGATGAGTGGAAGGGGGGACCCAAATGCATGGGCTGTATGTATGAATCAGCGTGTTTTTGTTATTGCCAGAATTTTGCAAAAAGTCGACCAGAAAAATAGGATTTTGACTGATACAAAGGATTTTTCATGGGAAAAATGGTCCACATTCGCCAAATTTCGAAAAGAAAAAAAAAATTGCCAAAATTTTCACAATAAGTTCCAGGTAGCCAAGAATATAGAAGGATCCTGGTTTTTTTTTCAAAAATTCATATCTGGCATGTAGCCGGAATTGGCTAAATTAGTTTCTGGATGGTCACCACCTTGGCTACATCACAAAATCCTTTAAAAAAAAACCCTGGTATGAATAAAATCACACCTCAAGGCTCAAAAAGAGAGACCTCTCCACGTGGCCATGACAAGCAAGTTGGGTTCTGCAAAAACGGTATCAGGTATCCAGCATCTTGCTGGTATCCCCATATGCTGAGTCAGCATGGAATGAGGAAAATTGCAACTTTTCCCCCCATTTCTTTCTTCCTAATTTCTCCAGCCGCTTCTGGATGAAAACCATTGCAGGAAATTCATAGGCAGCAGCCCCCCCCCCTTCATTGTTACATACTTGCGGAACAAGCCCCATAGGACCCCGTTCCCACCTAAGAACATGATGAGCCTTGTAGGGTGAAAACCCATTACATGGTGATGATGGGTTCTCAAGAGTACCTCCTTTAGTTGAGTATGGATTTACCGGGCCCTAAACCCTAAAAACCCTTGCACTACTTGTTGTGGTTGGGTCCTCAAAATACATTGTCTTCTTGGCTTAAGTTGCCCCAAGAAGTTTGCCTTGAGTCAATTAGGGTGGGCTGATGATTTGTTGGGTTTAGGGTTTAATTCTTATATCCTTCTAGAATCTATGACAAAAGACTTCCTAGCCTACATGGAAGAAGAAAAGACTTCTCCATTGAATTCCGAAACCACAATAGTACTTTCCACATAGTGCATAATTCCACCAACCAAAAACTACATAATTCTATAAGTGTATCACATCTCTCTCTCTCTCATGTGCCCACACTTTGGTCATGGTCCCCAATTCATCTTCACGAGATCCCACCCAAAACACCATCCCAAAACTCGGGCACATCCATAAAAATAATAATTCGGGTAGGCTACTTGAAGTTATCAGGCGTTCATGAGCTAACTATACATCTTCTCTCCATAGCATATAATGGCTCGTTAAGGTCGTATTCTCCAGTTGAATCCACTAATACTCATGGGTGTGATTGAATATTCCACTCAACATAGGTGCGTATTATGTACAGGTGCTGATTACGGAGTCCAAATCGGCAGGCCTTGCTGATTCTGTAGAGCTCATATAATAGCTGTTAATAATGCCAGGGAGTGGCCAGGGTTTTTGGTCCATTCCAACAAGCTCCTAGCTTGCTTGCTTGCACATGGCCTCTGCCTATCAGGCTCATTACGAGTCGGAATCAGCCAAACCTGCCCACTCTCTATGAAACATGAAAAAAATTATTCTTTTCATAATTATTTTTCCTTAAAAAAAGTATGGGCTAATAATAATAATGCCACCACCCTTCAGCTCCCTAACGGGGGCAAGCAGGCTCATTACGAGTTGGAATCAGCCAAACCTGCCCACTCTCTATTACGATACATGAAAAAAAAACTTATTTATTTCATAATTATTTTTCCTTTAAAATGTATGGGCTAATAATAATAATGCCACCACCCTTCACCTCCCTAATGGGCGTGAGCGGGCTCATTACGAGTTGGAATCAGCCGAACCTACCCACTTTCTATACTACTTATGAAAAAACTTATTTATTTCATAATTATTTTCCTTAAAAAGTATCGGCTAATAATAATAATAATGCCACCACCCTTCA
Organism: Sphagnum contortum; assembly: GCA_963920785.1. Classification (NCBI taxonomy): domain Eukaryota; kingdom Viridiplantae; phylum Streptophyta; class Sphagnopsida; order Sphagnales; family Sphagnaceae; genus Sphagnum; species Sphagnum contortum. The sequence continues at coordinate 11,496,030 of OY987291.1, forward strand.
CCTCCCTAATGGGGGGGGGGGGGGGGGGCGGGGCGGGCATCTAGGGCAGCCAGAAATTAAATTAAATTAAATTAGACAGGTAACTAAACCTACTCTACTGGGGTTCCATTAGATCTTTCTCCAGTGCGGTGCTACTAGGTACTAGGCTAAACCCTAGTACAGACCAAAATGGGAAAAATGACTGCAGTTCAAAAGCCCCTATATCCGCGCGGGCAAGGCAGATGCGGAGAGAGTGCCACTATTTTTTTTCTTTGCAGAGTCAGCACCCCCCCGGGGGGGGGAGGTGGAATTCCCGCTATCTTAGCTGATAAAATTCCGTCTATTTTAGCAGACCTGCTATTGGAGAAGCTACCAATTCTGTCCCATAACTTTTTCCTTCTTCCCCCTCCCCTGGAGTATACACTATACACCCCCCCCCCCCCCCCCCCCCGCCCCCAATAAAGGGGGGGGGGGGAAGAAGTAGGGTTTGTTTAGCTTTTCTTTTTTCTTTTTTTTAAATTAAAAATTTCCAGAATTAGGGATCCCACACTAGTTTAGTTTTTAAAATTTGAAAATTTGGCCAATTTTTAGATATCACAAAATTGGGGGAAAACACCCTGATTAATTAGCACATATCCATATCCCTATATTATTCCTAGTCATGATAATCACCTGTCGTTTACTTTTTTTTTTTTCCTTTTCTTGTTTTTAAAATAAAAATAAAAATTCCCGTGTATGAAAACTTTTGGGTCTTTCTCCAAATGCTGTGCATTAATGAATAAATAAATAAATAGTTAGCCTACTAATTATAAGAACCCAGAGTAATAATATAAAGTTCAACTTTTTTAGGGCGAGTTTAGGCAGTTAAGCGGTTGCCGAGTTTAGGTAGTTAAGCAGTTAGATAAATAGATAGATAAATGGATAGATAGGTAGGTGGATGGATGGATGAATATTTGCCTTCCCTAAACTAGAGAGAGAAAGAGAGAGAGTTGGGTGTCGATAAATTTGGAGGTGCCGCCAGAAAAGGGGAAGCTCCCCCCTAACCCCCCCCCCCCCCCCATGTGTTTCTCTCTGCATTGCCTGCAGACGTTGCAACTGCAACTATAAAAAACATGTGCCGCACCGTGACTGCTACCATCGCCTTCTCTTCTCTTCTCTTCTCTTGTTGTTGTTTGTTTGTTTTTGCTCCTTGTTTTGTGCATGATCTTCCATACTTTCGCTGCAAGCTTTCAGATATTCTTGTTGCTCTTGATAAAAAAAATTTGGCTCTGATCTGCCAACAAAATCTCCAAAGTTCCTAATTTTGAGTTTGTCCAGAGTTTGTCCTCCTGTTTTGCTGCTGCGGCTGATCGGTGCTGAGCTTTAAGTTTTTTACTTGGGGTTTTTTCCAAACTCTTGTTTTCTTCGCCGCTCGTCTACAAATCCCAAGTGCATTTTCAGGGATCACGAAAACTCGATCTGTAGCTATGGGTACGTGAGTTCCTGTAATATTTAGAAACCCTGTTTTCAAAAGGTTTCCCAGAGTCTTGTCGCTCTGGGTTTTTGCTTGAATAATTTTTCTCTAGCTTGTGGGTCGTCGTCATCATCATCAACATCATCATGGCTGCTGCTTCTTCATGGAATGCTGAGGTTCTGTGACGAACGTCTTTTCCTAGTAGGAGAAGAGTCCTACAAGAAGTCCTTTGTTCTTATGAGATCGGGGTGGTTGTTGTTTGTATGTGACGCGTTCTGCGGATAAAGCTGTGGAGAAGGTCAAGGTCGGCATCAACGGTAAGAGCCGTTTTTTTCCTCTTCCTTTCCTCATTCTCCTCATTCCTCCCTTCCTGAATTACATACAGTTTTAGCTCGCAGAGTTTGCTTGCTGTTTCTATGTATCCAATTGTGATAAAGGGCTTGCTAAGGGTTTGTTTGTACTCCAAACCTTTCCAAACCTTTGGGAGTATTTCTTTCTTGAGGATACATCCATATGGTGGTGGTGATGGGTCATATGGGTGGGGTGGGGGATCAATCAATGTGTCAGGGTTTGGACGCATTGGCCGCTTGGTAGCAAGAGTGATCTCGGATCGTGATGATATTGAATTGGTGGCTGTCAATGATCCCTTCATCAGTGCAGAGTATATGGTTTGTGCTCTTGCCATGTAAATTTGTATGCCTGTGGTTTCTGAGACAAAAAATTGGGTTTTTGCAATTTGGAGTTTGTCAGTAGGGATTATGGTTTCTGCATGAGTAATTTGTAAATCCTTTATGTGTTTCACATTTGCCTGATACTTGTATCCAGGTTTTGTGTCATTGTTGTCATCTGTAAGCTTACTAGTTGGGATAATGGGGTTTTGAATACATAAGCCCCATTTTGAAGCTTTTTCTTTCCATTTGGGTTGTTAGTTGGGATGGTTGAAAGTTATGTTTCTTTTGCAGTTGTTGATTTTGATTGCTGTGAGTTTTTGGGTTTTCTTTTTGCAGGCATACATGTTCAAGTTTGACAGCGTTCATGGGCAGTGGAAGAAACATGACATTGAAGCTCAGACTGACAACTCCCTCTTACTTGGTGGCAAGCCTGTTGCTGTTTATGGTCTCAAGTAGGTGTTTTCGAGTCCTTGGTTCTCTTTGTGGAATTTGCAAGGGAAAAAACATTCCACTTCTCTATTCTTTAAAGTGACCTTCTTGTTGACACCATATGATGTGTAGCCATATGATTTTCCTCATCCTGGGGATTGCAATTGTTGTTTCTTTTGGTGTTTTGCAGTTATTGCAATCCAAAAGGTTCATGATAATAATTTGTCCATGCTCTCACAGGCTGGAGGAAAATCAAGACTCTGAGAGAATATAGGACTGTGGGTTGATGTGCAGAGATCCTTCGGAGATACCATGGGGAAAACATGGAGCTGATTACATTGTTGAGTCCACTGGTGTGTTCACAGACAAAGCAAAAGCTGCTGCTCACTTGAAGGTAATGTGTTCAGTCTTGTTGCTCGCAGTACCCTTGCTATGAACTGTCTGTAGAAAGTCAGTGATACAGAATCCCAACCCACCTGTCTGCATTGGGTTTGTCTTGGGGTTGTTTCTTCTTTAGCTTTTGATTGGGTGTGTGGATCATGGCCTTTGAATCAATTGGAAGGTACTTTGATGCTGGATGTAGAAGTCCTATCTGTTCATCTAAATTTCTTTAACAAAATTATATTGAACAATAGCAGTTTGTGAGGCATATTAAAAGTGAGTCAATGCTGGACTATTTGACCAACTACTTAAAACCATGCCATTTTAGGCTTGGTTAATAAGAGTTTCTGAGATTCAAACATGGGATTGCCTTTGTTTTTTGTTCCAAAGGTTATGTCATGGTTAGCCTCTAGGTTTTTGAGACATTTGAGTGTGAGGAGTAATGCAGGGAGGTGCTAAGAAGGTTGTGATATCAGCGCCTAGCAAGGATGCGCCAATGTTTGTCATTGGTGTGAATGAGGACGAATATACAGCTGATCTTAATATTGTCTCCAACGCTAGCTGCACGACTAACTGTCTTGCCCCTCTGGCTAAGGTGCCCACATCACTCTTCTGTTTTCTTCCATACTAAACCCTGAGTGATTTCACCAGGCATTCTGTGTTATGCTTTTCTTTAGCACATCCCACTCTTCCAAAAGTACATGCTATATTTAAACCATAATTCAACTGTTTTTCTGAATTGCAGGTGATCAATGACAAATTTGGAATTGTTGAAGGTTTAATGACTACTGTGCATTCCACTACAGGTACCCATTTCAATTTATTTCTTTCTTATCTTCAAAGTGCAGAATTCATTAATGGATTTGAAGAAAAAACAACCATACCAGAAAGTTAAAGTCTACAGACAGAGACTGAACTGGTGGCATGAGCCAACATTACTCCAATGTGGAAGTCACATGGGCAACATGTCCTATCTTTGAAGTGTAGTTTTTAACATTTGTTTGGATGTGCAGCAACACAGAAGACAGTTGATGGGCCATCACACAAGGACTGGAGGGGAGGGCGTGCTGCTGGAGTCAACATTATCCCTAGTTCCACAGGAGCTGCTAAGGTAAGTGCAATTGTATGGAGGAGGCCTTGATATTGTGGTCATATTTTATATAAAGATAATATATAGTATGGTGCTTGAATAGCCACAAGCTAACTGTGTTAATAATTGTATACAATTAGGTGCTTCATGTCTAGTTTAATGGAGATAGGTGCAACCTCTGTTGGAGGTTTGACTGTTGGGTTCTCTATTCTATGCAGGCAGTGGGCAAGGTTCTGCCAGAGTTGAATGGGAAGCTCACTGGTATGGCATTCCGTGTTCCCACCATTGATGTTTCGGTGGTTGATTTGACAGTCAGACTTGAGAAGCCTGCCTCATATGATGCCATCAAAGCAGCAATCAGGCAAGGACAGAAATCCTGTGATTATCAATTTCATTTTGGAGGGTGAAAAGAGCTATTTCTTTGACCTGCTTGGTGATGTGGTGCATTAGTTGGAAGTGTTTGCAGTAGTGACCTTGATGTGTTATGTTCTCAGGAAAGTTAAGTGGTATGAAAAGTGTCACTGTTTTGGTTGGTAAACAGGGCGGAGGCCAATGGAAAGATGAAGGGAATATTGGGCTACACTGAGGAAGATGTAGTGTCCTCTGACTTCATCACCGATAGCCGCTCCAGCATTTTTGATGCGAAGGCTGGCATTGCTCTTTCTGACAACTTTGTAAAGCTGGTGGCGTGGTATGACAATGAATGGGGTTACAGGTGTGTGCTGTTTCTTTCTGAAATTTGTGAAGAGATTATGAGGTTTGGTATTGATTAATATATGGTCTTCAAAACTCTAGAACCTGAGGTGACCAATCTTCTTACATAACTCGTAATACAAGAAGGCCCTTGGTTCTACTAGTCACCAAGGACATTCTTCTTTTTTTGCATGGAGCTGATGACACTTGCAGGAAACAAAATTAAGCTCTGGGTCTTTGGTATACATAACTGATAGTCTACTCATACAAACAACTGTTGTTCTTCCTTAGTTACAATCTAATCTGTTTTGATGTGCTTCTTGGTTGCAGCTGCCGTGTGGTCGATCTGATCTTGCACATTGCTTCCATATCCAATGCCAAGTGATGAGTACACATGCAATCCACACCTCATCCATGAGATTTTTCCAGCTGCATTTGGAGTTGCAAATTTTCACAAAGTATTATGATGACCTTTTACAATGATGTCCTTGCATAGTTTGTAGATAGTGTTAAGAACTAGTAAATTTGCAAAGGGGGGAACTAACAATGGAGATTTGTGAAGCATCAAAATCAAAACATTTTTGTGACAATAACTTTTTGCGATCAATCTCACTTTTTGCAATTCTTCCTTCCTGTTCTGGCAAATTGCCTTTGCATTTGGGTCATTTGTTGATAGGCTTACTCTTGCATTCTATACCAATAATTGATGTGTTCCTTGGACATGCATACCTCTTGACATGTTAGCTGCACTTGGAGGAAATACTATAATGCCATGGTAATGATGACAGGAACAACCAGGCATGGTCAAGTGCCTTCCCATCAGTCATTTGTCAATTAATCTTTGCCGCTAATCCAAGCATTTGACAAAAGCATCTATGTTTACAAATAGTGGTACCCATTTTTCCAATACACTTCCTTTGGTAAACACATCATACAGATCACCAAATTTCTTTATTAATTGTTAGATTGTCACAAAATCCATCATCTATGAATCAATTAATAACTAGAACCCCGTGACTGGGGAAAAAGCTCTGGATTAATTGAAATTATTTAATGTCATTGAAGAATCTCGCTATTAAAAATAATGGTTCCATTTGCATTTTATTTTCCTTTGATTTTTTAAAAATAAATTATATATTTGTATATGGCACAATGCATGCTGCAAACATTTGTATCAAATAGATTTTTTCTTCAAATTTCTTAATAATTGCAAAATGCAACTTGTAGAATTATGGTGAATAAATTCATATTCACATAATATTTATCAATGATGATATAGTGAAGAAGTTTGGTGTTTATTCTACCTCAAATCGAAAAGCTCAAAATGTTTTCTATGTGAAGTGCGATGCTGAAGAGTAATTCTTGTTTGGTGTTTATTTTAACTCAAAATGAAAAGCTCAAAATGTTTTCTATGTGAAGTGCGATGCTAAAAAGTAATTCTTGTAAGAGTGACTTGTTGGTATTTGTAGGCCTCTCTCCCTTTAATACATAGATGACCACATAAGAGATTAGGAGCTTACATTGCATGCGTTGGAAGATGGTCCTTGAATTCAATAAAGCAATTGTGTGGAAATTAAAAAAGTTGTAGCAAAGGCACGCAATGAGATCCAACAAGTTGATTACCTTTTTTTTCCCATTCCAAGCATCAAGTGATTTAGATTTTCTAATGCTATGTTCATTACACGTTCATGATGAACTCAGTTAATTACGTTTTTTTTTTCCATTCCAAGCATCAAGTGATTTAGATTTTCTAATGCCATGTTCATTACACGTTCATGATGAACTCAATTAATTACCTTTTTTTTTTCCATCCAAGCATCAAGTGATTTAGATTTTCTAATGCCATGTTCATTACATGTTCATCATGAACTCAACTAATTACCTTTTTTTTTTCCATTTCAAGCATCAAATGATTTAGATTTTCTAATGGCGTGGAGTTTTGTTGTCCCAATGTTACTAGGAGAACTCACAAAGTGCATAGGATTTATAGGATCATTGCACATTTTCAAGACAGTAGAGGTTAAATATAAGCAACATGATGGGCATGCCGAAATTTTTGGCACAGTATTTTGCATGTTGGGGGCACTACTCATGTCTATGTACAAGGGACCTGTCATATTTAGAGTTTCGGTATGGAAAGCAACTCCACCAACTCTATGTTGCCAACTATGCTTTTTTGGGAAACCTCATTGTGGGGCTTGAAGGGTGTATTGATAAATGGACCTTCAAAGGTCTTTGTTTCATCCTTCAGTTTCTCACTATTGGCTTTGAGACTAACTTAAAGGTAAATGTTTTTTCTCATTGTGAGATGAAGAGTTATCTACACTTGGAAGGACTCCATTGTTTTATAGGATTTGAATAAATAATAATAATGATTTTGAGCAGGATTATGGTTTTAATTCAAATAAGCAAGGGGACATGTAATGATGTTTTGCACACTAAAGTGGTCATGTTAAGTCCAAAGTTAGGACATGAATATTGACAATAAAGTCATATAACAAGTAATTATTTATGAACAAAAAAGGTTAAGCCACATTTAGGGCCAAATTGCATTAATCCAACTTGAATATGTATATCATGTTTGCATCAAGAGTGGGTGCATGGATACAAATGAGTAGTACATCTACATTCCACATACCTTAGAAAATTCACAAAACCTTACAAAAATCCATTTCACACTACAATTTGCAAAGGGTATTCAAAAATGGTAGATGGGTGTGAATACAGATATAGGAGCCAAAAACCATGTTAGTGGTGAAAATTGTGAATTTTTTTACATATGTTTTTTTTTAGATTTAAAATTTATATTAGTCATTCCACATTGTGCTAAATAAATAACATGAATGTTGAGGAAGCCAAATTAAAAATTCATTAAATTAAATTTTGGGTTTTGGTTTAAAAAAAAGACATTTGAACTTGAATAGGTGCTACGTCAGATGTAATTAATTTTACAAAGGACTAAGTAAAGGACTATTGTAATAACATAAATTTGATGGTAAAAAAAAATTAAATGATAGCAAGCTACTACCCAAGTTCAAAAAACACTCACAATTTAAATGGAATTTTAAGTTTTAAAAATTCAAAGTACTTTTCAAATTTAAAATTTTCAAAACTCCTTTACCACATGTAAATTGGGTGTAATGTGCATGACATACAAAACAAAGTTGTAGTTTATGATATATATATTTTTAAACCTAAAATAATTGGCATATTTTGGTATGATTCAAAACTATGGTAAATTTTAAAGATGAAACATAGAATCTAGCAAAATTTACACACTTTGAAAAATTCATATTTATTCAACAATGAATTAACACAAAACATGTGATCTATTGGGGCAACTATATGTATTTTTAATAGCAAGTTGCAAAAGATTTCCTTCAAAAATTCTTTCATATGAAAAAGTGAAAAATGACTAAAACTGATTCACAATCCTTTTATAAGTAATCCCATTGGCACCTATTTACATACTTGCACCAAAATGATTTCACATCAATTTGAACATTATCAAGATTGCAACTATTTCCTAAAGTTAAAGGCAAAGTCCAAGAATTATTGACATTTGATCCTGCACAAATGAAATGAATAATGTGAAAACAATGCATCCAATAAGAGAGCTTTGCAATCACAAAGAACTAAAAACACATGGTAGTAGTAGAAAACTGGGTTTTTGTAACCAACCAATTTGTGACTAGTTGTGACTATTTGACATCTACAACTACTTTTTGCATTTGGTCTTGTTTACAATTATTCTATGACTAACTTGCAACTAATGAATTTTTTCATCCTTTCATTTGGATAGCTTTCAACACAATTTCCATCCAAGAAGACCCCTCTACCTACCATTAGTTGCAAATGTCACCAAATGAGTCATAGCCTTGTGGGTGTTCCAAATGTATTATACATATTTTAGGCATAAGGGGTCCACAATTGTGTAGTGAACATATTATACTATTATTATATGGGTACATATTAAAATGTACCATGTATTACTAGTTATGTATAATGGTTGTATTTAAATTGTATGTAAATTGTATTTAGAGCATACTTGAATATGTATTGCATACATCACCTTAATTTTTGTCTAATTTATTTATGTTAAATTTGTTTTAAATAATATACAAATTATACCCATGTCATATTACATGCCTTATGTGCTTTTCCAAATTAGTGATGTTGTTGTAGTACATAATGGCCATGGTGTGATGATCACAATGAAGCCATGGTGATGAAAATGATTTGTTTTCACTTTTCTGTTGCAAATCACACATCCATCGTCTGAAGCAAAAAGAAGAAGGTGAGAGTTGGCCAAGCCATGTGATATGGACATGATAGCAAGGGAGGGCCGTGTGTGCAGGGAAGAAGGGGAGATGGTTTCGCATCGAGGGTTTGGATCCACTTTTGTTGTGGATCCCGAGGCCAGGCATGGGATAACATGTCATTGTTGTTTTTGAAATTCCTCTGTTCTCTTCTTCATTAGCTCTTGAAATGGATCCTGATGATTCATTCATCTTCTCTTAAGTCTTGTGGAGTCTGGGTGCAAGTCAACTGCATATCTCTCTTCTTCTTTTTTAGCCTTTAGGAAAAAGACACTCAAAAGCTACCAAAGAGGGTTTCATGGCCATGACTCACTCCCTGCCGCATCGAATAATTACCACGCTGACAGTTAGAGAACTTAGAGGAGGTAGTTCTGTCCCAGGGCTTTCTTTGTCTGTCGTGTGAAGGTCATTGTCTCCATTGTGAATCATATTCCTATGGAAGAAACATGTTCTTACCATATCCAATTATGAGATATAGGTGAACTAGACTGCAAAGTTGAAGTAGTGCAAGCTAGATGTTCGACGAGAGCAATGGCTTTCTCAACGTTCTCAAGGTTCCTATACACTCATATGATGATCCTTCATTTGTTGATTGGAGCCAGATCTATAGAATTCCAAAGGTCATAGAAAAATCAATCTGTCCTACATGCATTGCAACTTATGAGTTTTGTGGAAATAGATCAATTTAGTTCTCATTTCTTGCAGTTATGGGGCTCAATGCATTTATGCCATTTGAAATGCAGCAGCCACTTCTGTTTTGTTTTTAAACACATTTTTGCATGTCTTAGGTTTAGAAGAATTTTTTCTGGATTCAATGGGCAAAGTTGGGTGGAGGTTGGGAAGATGATGTTGAGGTTGTGGGGTATGACTGATGGTGGTGTACATATGGAATCAACTGCAACCTTAATTTGGGTTAGCCTTTGTTTGTGAGGGCTGATAGTTTTAGGGAATAACATTTTTTTGGTTAGAAGCTCCCACCACTCATCACCCCCCCTCGCCCCCACCACCCACCCATCCCCACATTTGACCTATATGTAGCAATAGGTATATGAGTAATTTGACCTCAATGTGTTCTGGCTAACTAACATGGGTTTCCTCTAGAAGAATTTGCATATCTACATCTAGAAGGGCAATGATCCTACTTGCATTTTCCAGCAAACCTAAGGGGGTTCACATTGGGTTGACAACTTTCATTTTTGTTAAGATTACAAGGGAGTAGGAATTGAAAAGGTCATTGGGCTTCATTATGCTCAAGGTACCTTCTCGCTGCAGTTGAATAATATTTGGTTTCACTTTTATCATTGTTCATTAAAGGTAAGCAGGGTCTTTGAGTGTAAGTTCCAATTAACAATCTAGCCCACACACATCTACTTGCCAACACTATTACATTAAAAGTGTGCATTAAGTAGTTTGATGGGGCCCATGTGTAGGTAAGCAAGGGAGCATCACCATGAGCCAAGTGAGGTAGATTGTGTAGGGCAAGGGAACATCGGGACCTCAGGCTAGAGTCATAGTCATGTATTTGGATCAAGTGTGACTACCAATGATCACATACCTGCAAGTTTAACTCCAACAAAATCCCAATCAGTGGTCAATGATTTTAATGGTGAATGCAAGCACACAAAGAAAGAGGTTTCCAGGTTAGAACATGGTGAAAATTGTCCCATGTACTTTGAAAGTGGGGAATTGCATGGAGGAAATGAACATAAACAAAGTTAAATTGATGGATGATGTTGTGATGAGAGCAAATCGAGGTCTAATAGCAGTTGGACAAGTAACAGCTACACATGAAGTGGGTATGATGATAATGAAAATACACATGATGCAAAGGATGATTGGGAAGCAGCCTTTGATGCATTGCACATACAGGGTGTAGGGTGTAAAGGGTCATCATAAAGGACGTAGTTCAGATCAAATTTAGCGTAGTGAATTGAAGGATTCACATGAGAGGAAGCCAAACGGGGTTCATCACTTGGATATGTAGAGTGTTCAGCTCAAACTAAAGTACATGTATAAGAACAATGGATTTGGGGGCAGAAGAGGAAACTGCGGCAGGGCTTGGAAACTATATGACATCTCACGGCCACCTATGTTACCAAGGCTAGCAAAACAACACACTCACCCTAGCTAGCAAAACATACAGACTAATCATGGGTGGGGTTCTATACATGGGAATGTGTGAGGCCCTCCTAGTCCTTCCTACTATCCTATCTGCACTGAAAAGTTAGATATGACAAACTCATCATATACCCCTTGTAACACTGGATTTCAGTTGTGTCTTTTCTGCTATCATAGGATTGTGTCTAATGATGGCCGTTATCCTGGTTGTAGAAAAGCTTACCATTCAGAAAGGATTGTGAAGTTATCCCACTCTTCCAGTGTATGGCTTTGTGTGTAATCTATATGATGGTGGAACATTGCATGGCCTAATAAATAACATGTTGATAATTTTAGGCATCCGGCACTTGGTGAGGATGGTTTGAATATATTGCAACGCCTTTTCATGGCATATGGTCGACACAATCTAGCTGTTTGATACTGTTAGGTATCATTGGTGCAAAATTTCTAATCCTCTTATTTGATTGTTTTGAATTTCAGATGGCAATGAAATGTTGTAGCTTTTGCAACTAGTTTTCAAACATATTTACATTTTTCCCTTGTTGCAATAACTCAAAATTTTGGACTTGCCAAATATGATACAATGTACATGTCATTTAAGGACTTTGTTAACTTCTCTCAATACATGTCATTTAAGTTGATTAATATTATCATGTTTGTGCAGGCCATGAACTTTCTTGTAGCTCTTCTAAACCTTCTGATGCTAGAGGAAACTTATTTCTGGTGAGCTTGTGATGATTGAAGTTTTTGCTTTCCTTTGAGTTGTGAAGAGAAATTGATTTCAAGGTAATTATAAAGCTAGTATGCTAATATGTCATCCCTCCAAGGATTTCCCCAGGGAATGGGAAGGTGGAAGTGATATATGTGGAAGTGATATATGTTTTCCTATTGATGATCAAAAATTTTGAGTCGACGCATCAATCATCAAATCACAAATGGTTTGTCCCTGCTTTGTGATCAAATGGTAGTTATCATTGAGCTGGTACCTAGCTTGCAAGTTTGCATTTGTCTAAATGGTTGCAAGTTAACTTCAACTTGTTTTTCTATTATATCCAGGACTTTGGCTGATTTAATCAATGACGACTTTGGAGGTTATTATGCAGAGAAAATGGTTGAAGCACAAGTTTGACTTTGCATTGACAGATCCTCATTGAATCAATGAACCAACACTTTGCCAATTGCCATGTCTCTTAGGAATGGTGGACAAGGTTTTGCAACTATCATTGGAACTTCAAACTTGTTACATGATTATTCTTCTTTGTGAACTGAATGTGAATATTTGTCAACAAGTGGACCATCTGGTATTTGAATAGTTGGTGCATGAACATTTTCCAAGATTATGTGAGTTCTTCCTTTTTTGTTGAAGGAATCTATGATACATATATGTTTTGATCCATTTTTGTTATAAATGAAATGACTAATTTATGAATGTCATCATGGACTCGGACAATGTGGGAGTTCAAGTGGCCTAGGTTAGTGGCTCATGGTTTTTATCCATTTTTTGTGCCATGTTGAATCTGTATGCATTTAACCAAATATTCATATTGTTTTTATGCATGTGTTGTAAGTAGTGGTTGTAGCTCCAAAAGTCACAATTGAACAACATATCAATATAGATGATTATTGATGTGATGTTTGGCAAATTACTTAATGGTGATGCATTAGTCAATTGCAAGTATGTCCAAACACATTTGTGAGCAAAGGTTATGGTTGTAAGCTTATTTATAGTAGAAGCAATTAGGTTTGCAAGTTATTATATGTGGTAGTTTGATTTTCATAAGAATTAATATAATTATGTATGTTTGAGACCTTTTTTGTGTGCAGAAGGGTGGAAGTAGTTTGATTCACAAAAAGAAAAAATATATGTCAAGTTTCAATGTACCCCTTGACACAATTGTAGCATTTGGCATTCTCAAAAAGGTTAGCAAAGCGGATGCAAAGATCATCAACAAATCTCTATGGCACCCAACATTTTAAATGTGATGCATATTATTCTCACTTGCATGTTCATTGTGTAGATGGTAATTTGTACATGGAGGATATCAAGTCGAGAGAGGAGGTCATGGCCAACTGTCCTTTGGACATAGTCAAAGCTTAAGCCAACATAAGGTTGTCTTGATTGATGGGCTAGGGCTACCTATGCAAGCAATTGAGTGCAACCATGGTAAAGATTTAACAAATGAAGTTGTTAGTGCCTCTAGCAAAATTTTATATCAATCTTTTTAAAGGTAAGTCTTCATGTTTATGGACTTGTTTGGAGGGAAATATGTGTTAGCACCTATACATTTGAATGGTGATGTATGTTTGCTCCTAAATGGTGATATTCTATTTGTGCAAGGTTATTCATGTAAGAAGGAAAATCTGCATTTCAACCCAGAGGATTCAACAATGGAACCTAGGTTGTCTCAAAACATGCAAATTGCAGCCACATCAACACTAGCAAGTTGTTGGTGCCATCATTGTGTTTATATGTGGATCATCTAGTTATTCAAGTTAAGTATTATTGATTACATTAAGGTAGGAACCCATGTAAAATATAGAACATTTTTCCATCTTTGCAAAACTTAAGGTGAATGTGCTCATTGAATCTTTATTAGTTCAATGGTAAGCATTTTCCATGTCCATTTTGTGTGTGATTAGTGAGCCATGGTAACCCTAACCTTAGAACATTGTTAATTAAACCCTAAAATGTTAACTTCAATTCATAATGTTAAACTGGGGTCCATTATTCGCTTTCAATAAAAAATATATATTACAAATTATTTAACATCGCCATGTGACATGTTTCTATTCCTCAATCTTTAGAAGATGAGGTAGATTTGAAGTTTTGATTCAAATAATAATGCGACTTGTGTCAAGATCCTCATTCTTGACATCTAATGATTGGGATATATCCATGGTTTTTCAATAAATAATTGAATGCCATGATGCTCATAATGAGCCACGTGGCACATGTAGATTAGCCAAGCACAAAAGACATGGCCATTTCTTGGCATAAGATTTTTAAAATGCTAGATCATCCAATATCACGATCTGGGAAAATAAATTTTTTTAATCAAATGCCACATTTGTAAATCAGAAACATAGGAATTGGATGGTCCAAATATGTTCTTGGTTTGTACATCAATTAGTTCCCCAAATATTAAAAACCATGCCATGTGGAAATAACTCATTAGTTAATCAGAAAAAACATGGCCACTCCCTACCCACAAGATTAAAAAAAACTTGATTTTACATTGTCTTACCACATGGACAATCCCAACGTGTTGAATCCAACGACCTAGATAAATCTAAAAGTATTTAAGGAAACATAATTTAAATATTTCCATAGTTAACATGTGTCTCCACGTGGTTGGAAATTGGATCCACCAAAATAATTACATCTTATAGTCGCAAAATGATGCCCCATATACACTATGTATATACTGGCCCCATTGGATGAGACAATATATATTAAATTTAGTCTTCATCTACCATATGATGATGTCATTGTGATGTAATGTTTCATGCGACTATTTGTTGTCTGCAACTTGTTTTGGGTGACTACTAGATAATTAGTTGTAGAATGTCTCTTTCGACTAAAAAACAGTCGTAGACACTAGTTGCAAATCAAAATTTTCCTTCTTGTGTATTCCACTAATGTTTATTCAATATTGCTAATGGAAGAAAAGGAGCTCCATGTTTGTAAAATTTAATATTGTAATAAATTTGCTACAAATCCATCTATAACCTAAAAACAGTCAACACCTTACCTTCACTTAACTACCAATGAGAAAGTTACATCTTGAAAGTCATGAAAACATTGACCTAAAATCAAACCCAAATTTGATATTGAAAACTATACATGCATGAAACAAGATGTGGAGTTCACAAGTTTATACTCTTTCACCTCATATGTTAGATGCAGTTGGGATTAAAAACTTGTTAGGGTTGTTTGTAACATCTTCAACTAAAAAAATTCATTATACATGTCTAAGTGTTGTAGTAGCCACATGAAAAAACCAAACGAGAGTCACCATGGATAATTGGTCATTAGGCTACAAGTGAAATGCAATTGTTTAATGCACATTGCATTCTAAGATCAATGTAAGTACCATGTAGTTCAAAAAAATGACAAATACGTGTCATGGGTAATTTTGGATAGTGGATGTTAATGTTCACTAAGTTTGCAGAACCTAAAGATTTTTCCGCCCTTACAAATATTGATTGAAATTTTGTGATGATATGAATGAGAGATTGTACTAAATGTGCCCTTTCTTCATAAAAATCTATAACCTCAATCAATTTTGCATTGACTTTATCATGTTCAACCTATGATCCCTTGCCTTCACAACACAATTTGGTCAATTGTCTTTCTTTTTTTTTCTTTCCATTCACAAAAAAATGTTGCATAGATCTAGTACATTGGGCTAGGTATTATATATGAATATATACAAAATTATGGAAACACATTTTGTGTTATAAAGCTTCTTAGATTGTACAGAGTTTGACAAGGACATTTCTAAAAAATCATAATTTTTATGGTTGAAGGAGTTTGCTCTAATGTATTGAAGACATTGATTGCATCAAAGAATGAATAGTCAATGAGCAATGAAAGTAAAAACATATACAAAGAATGGAAAGTGCCTCCATTTTGGTTATGATGTCATTTTCATAACCCCAAAGTAAACCATTAACTTCAATACTTTGACCCTTTTTTCCCTATTGACTGTAGTTCTTTATCATGGTCTTTTGACTACACACCAGTTTTAGATCCCCTTTAAAGTCAAGGTGTACAAAGAAATTTTATTCACTTTTATAATACAAAAAATCAACAAGGAATACAAATGACTAAAATCCTCCACCCATAATGTAAAGAAAACATCAATATTAACAAGTTTTAGTGTCAAAAGGGAGGCATGGTGGGTTACTTGTGTATCTAGGAGAATTTCTTGCATCTTTTCATTCTTAATCTTGAATATTGATTCTTATTTATGAACACCCAAACCCAAGCTTCAAGGTGTTGTGGCCCATCATCCAATTCCTTGACACATTCTTTGATGTTGATTGATAACAAAAAATTTCACCAAAATGTGATGAAATTACCCAACTCCCTACTTTTGCCCTCAAACTATGGTTATAGTGTGGATTGACAACTTAGGGAGATCGCTTGTTCATCAAATAGATGGAATTCTTCTGCTTCCAAAACAGTGCAATCACTCTCCATTTGTCTATCCAATGCCCATGCTTGCATTTTGGAATTCTCCTATTCTTCCACATCAACAATACCCATTCACAATGCCCCTCCAAATCAATGCCTAAAAAGTGTTCAAACTTCAAAAAAAATTTAAAAATTCCCTAGTTGTCATCCAAGTGCAACACTCACTCACATCTCCACATTCACAAAGATGCAAACAACTTTCCAAACACAAATGTGGAGCACAAAACATATGATAGATGAAGCACTCATTCTTTTGATATTTTGCAAATGCATCTTGCATGGACTTTCCTATTTGCCTCCAACTATTGGTTTGATGGCTTGTAATGTTCTCCAAATTGAGTCTCATTATTGGTGTACTTTTGTTTACAATGTTCATATATGGCATCTAATGCCTTTCAAGGAATGGTATTTTAGATACTCAAAATTGAAAGAGATTGTTTTTGTACATAATAAGTCCACAAGAATTTGTTGATGTGAATACACAAAAATAATTGTGATACCCTTGGTCATCAAGACTCACTTTGTTAAAGGTAAGATGAATGAGAAAAAAAATGCACACACAACCTTTTCTTCATGGAAGTAGATGTTTGTACAATAGCCCTCAATTGACCCCTCTTCTTCTAATGTGGTAAAAAAACAAGCTTCAATGTTAACCCTCTCAACTACCATTTTACATGTACACATTGTACAATGAACTCCTTGAAGAAACACATTGTGTAGCTTGCACCTTGGTTTTATTAAAGGTTTTTAACTATTCAAGATTATGGAAGTCAAAACATGAATCTCATTTTGAATGAAACCTATTGATTACTTGTTTTTTGTGAAGAAGACAACTGATACCTCTACTTAATGAAGTGAGAGTATAATGAAAACAAGGATTTAAATTCTTGTTCCATGTTATTGGTTTTTTATATTTTGAAAGAATTCAACCGGTATCCTCCCTATTGAAGTGAGTACAACAAAAATAGAAGTGTTGGTGATTATTGCATCCCCATGGCCATCAATTCATCAACTATTGATTGTTAGGTCTACATCCACCACAACCAAGTTCCAAGCACCTTGTTACAACACCCAACATGGATTTTGAAACAATTATGAAATAAAACATTTGACACCCAATACAAATCTTGAAAAAAATTGTGAAATTTAATAGGAAAGTTTGGCAAACCATACGTGCTAGCTATGGAAAATTTTATAACCACGAAGTGAGTGCATATATATTTCTTTCCTCAAAATTTTCACTAATTTCAAATAGGAGGACTTGTGCAAAAACAACAAAGATACCACATTGATTTGTTCAATGTTATGTCTTCCTCCATCAACTTACCAATTTCCATTTTCCACCATTTTGCCACACAAAATGCATGTAGCTTGAGTTTGTTTCCATTTTCCACCATTTTGCCACACAAAATGCATGTAGCTTGAGTTTGTCCATGGAGCCAGGCCCTCCTTAGTGCTAGCCATCAAGTTGCCCCATTTAATCTTCAAAAAGGGAATAACAACAATATCACAAAGTCAATCATTACCACTAGAGGTGCTACATTCATTTCAATCACAAAGAAGATCAAAAGGAAAGTCTAATGTTCATACACTAGATATAGTTTTTCAAAGAAAAAATCATGGGGCATTTGAAACCAACCATCATTACATTTTCTTTCCAAAGATAGAGAACAAAGTTTTTGGTTACCCAATAGTTGAAAAATTCAAAACCCTCCCCCCGGAAATTGCATAGAGATTCTCTAGAAAATCTCTTTGTCAACCACCACAGTTAGCTAAAGCTTGGAGCTCACCAAGCAAAAAATAATAGTCATCATGTGGATGATCTTATGGATCTTTCTCTTTGCAAATCTTGCATTGTTTGTTTCTCAACACACATTGAAGCATTCCAATTTCTTCTTAATTTTGTAGAATAGACTCTCTTGTGTATAGAGCGGGAAAAAGCTTTGAAGTAGAGGAGTTTCCCAAATTGGTGACAAAAATTCCAAAAGAATGTCAAGGAAGATTTGACAAAATGAGAGAGGGATTGATTCTTCTTCATACAAGTTGTAGTGTGAATGTCTCAAGACCATCCACACTGAATAGAAGCTCTTCTATGATGAAACAAAATGCTTTAAACAATTATATCGATTAATCAATCAGAACATCAAATGATTGATTGACATGAAGTCCTCTCACTTTCCATAATTAATTATTGTTGTACAGAAGGAAAATGCTATGTAAGGTTTCCTAACCTCTCTCTCTCTCTCCCCCACACAATTTTGTTTACAATTGACACAAATCCTTTCCCGAACATGCAATTTTCAAGTTCTTCTCAACAATCTTTTGTGCTAGTAATAATAAAGCAAGATCATGGGAAAGAAAGATCTTCGAAATTCATATGTATGCATGTACTTGAGCATGTGTAAGGCATCATCTAGCAAATTCAACAATAAGAGACAAGAAATGCTAAAGGGAATATCCACAAGTAAAGGAGTTCCTCTACTCTTATGATCGACCCATCTTTTTCAAGTCTGATGTCTACTCACTCGTATGAAGGAATCTCTTCATCACTCAAGGAAAAATAGACATGATCAAGGGGACTTATGGGCCTATACACTGCCTCCTTCAAGGATACCATGCTTGTTTATGCTTGTAACTGTCTTTGCCGTCAAAGTTTGAAGCTTTGCACCGATTCAAATTTTCCTCTCAAATTTTGTTAAAAGAATTGACGAGAAAATAATTTAGACACAATAGCCAAAAACATTTTAGAAAAAGAATTCAAACAATGTGTCTTTTCATATGTAATAATAAAAGATGCGTCTTTGCATAATAAGAAAAAAAGGGCGCACAAATAATAATGGCTTTGGATAAATCCAAAGAACACTAGCTTATGAATTGCATCTAATTTTTAGGCTTCTTACAACACAACTCTTTCCAAAAGCTTGCCACAAAAGCTATGATTGAATCCATGGTTTTCTATTTCTTCTATGAAATACCACATCTTATTCATTTAGCCTTCTCTTATGTGGAAATAACTAGTGGTTTTGTGTACTTGACTTGTAAGCATTACAACATTGAAAGATGCAAAGTTTGAACCATGGGTGCATGCTTACTTAGTTCCTCTGAAGTACTTCGGCCTCTTTATTTATTTTTGTTCAATAGCTTCTTCTTGCTCTTTCATGTAGTATCTCACTAGGTCTTTCCCTCCGGATCTCCGCCAACACATGCTCAAGTTCTAGTTTTAGTTTGACGGTTATCTCCTTGTTAATGCAACTTCTTCTAATGTAGGCCATACAACTCTTTTGTCATGTGCATGTTTTTATGTGTGCAGGTGCAGTTAGTTTCTCAAGAGTGTTGGGCCTTGATCTAGAAGTAAGTAGCACATGGAAAAGTCTCCACGAAACACAATTGCTCTGATCTTTTCCAATGTGATGTCAGATATTTGTTGGATCAACAACACCTGTGACCACTCAAGTACCCTCCTCTGCACAAACAATCATCTATGTACCATTTGCCACAATCATCTATCTACTATTTCCCAACCAATCACACATCACATTTATTTGACATTTAATCAAACATTGAAAGACATAACAGTGTACATGATCTCACAAAAGTGTGCAACAAAAGTGGGAACTCAAAAGAAAGAATCCGTCTTACAGTCCATATATGTGTGTGTGTGTGTGTGTTTGTATAGATAGGTATATAGAAATCATTCTGCTGAGATCATTTTGCCCAATAATGGAAATCCAAATTACTTACTTATGTATTCATTAAGCTCCTTCCAACAAGAACCAAAGTCTTGCCAAGGTTGCACACAAACTCCAAGCTCTTACACAAGCTCCTGATTGATCTATTTACATAACTGGTATCCAATCAGTTCACAACCCCTGGCTAATTTCATTCCTAAGGAAAAATTAGGCTATGGATATTATTCCCACATGTGAGATCAGTTCAAGCAAAGTTTTAGTTCAGAAGGAGATCATGTCCAGCATGAGTTCTAATCAACAAACACATGATGAGAAAAAGAGATGATCAAGTTCACTGGAACAACAATTTTCTTCTTCACTGAGAAGAAGAAGAAGAAGTGCTGCAAATGTTCAACTGTGTATAACTGAACAAAAATTTCCTTCACTTTGTATAAGCTAAGCAATTGTTTGTTACATGGAGTGGGCATGCCGGCCAAGTGCACACAATGTACTGCATTCCCAATTTCATGTACAGAGAGACTGTCTGTTTGTTGTCACAGAATTAGACTAGTATCTAAAGAACATATGCCATACAAGTTACACTTAATATTTATTGATTTGCTGATGAGCTTGAGCAGATTCTTCCCTTTTTCATTTGATGATCCTGACGATGAGTGTGGTGTCTGTTGCAGTACTTGCAGGCATGCTTGGATATTTGTGTACCTGCTGCAGCAAAAGTTTTAGTCCCGTCTCCGGCCGAGGTTGTGGAGAGAGGAGACAGCCACAGCAGCTGATAAGGCAAGGAACAGCCAAGCTATGAAGCTGGCGATAATGGCTCCTTCTATTCGTTTGCAGAAGGAGTTAAACTCGTCGCAAACACCTGTCCATAGAGCTGCTTTCACTCCGTGTTTGCCTACCCATCCGATAGCTAGCGCTGCTGCTGCCGCGGACACAAGTGCATTCGCTAGCAACTGTAGTGTCAACACATGCAGAGGAGTCCCCCAGACCAAACCAAACCAAACAAAGCACAGGAGTCTGGATTAGAGTAGAATTGATCTCTTTTGCAAACACAGTTCTTCTGATCCGTATGGCAACAGCTTCAAAACATAAGAGATATTATTCTTCTTCACAACTGTTGTTAAATACTCAGCTGCAGATAGATATCAGAAGAAATGCAAGCTTTCAGGATTCTTGACTTTGAGGTGAAGATGAAGGCTCAAGGGTTCACGACTAGTAGGCTTACGAAGTCGAAAATGAAAGTGAGCCAAGCCGTTGGAGAATAACTGAGGGGACCTCGTCGTGCACAAATCGAAAACAATGAAACCAGAGCTCCCAGAACGGAGTACACGAATACAACTGCGTTGGCCACAATGAACCATCTGCGACACCAAAAGGAAAAAAGAAGAAACTGATCAGTCGATGCAGATCGTATCAGCTCAAAGAAACTTGCTCGCTCTGGAAAACTGCCAGCAATCAAGACCAATTCAAGTGGCATGGAAACTTGTACATTATATGGTAGAGCTGCAAATGACAAGGGGACTATCACAACAAGTCTCTGCAGATCCAACAACACCAGCAGCAGCAGTGAGGAAGAGGTGATCATCAACAAGAGCTGCTTACTTGAAGGCCTGGAATGATCGCCACTTCGCAGAAAGGCGAACTCCGCGATACGTCGTGTGCTCGTTGGAGAGGAGCATGGCGACGATGGCCGCCGCCGTTCCCAGCGCCGTGAGAGTGCGAAGAATAAAGTTGAGGAAGTTGTGTTTAGGGCGATGTCGCACTCGACCATCGTAAGGTGGACCATTGTATGGACCCGTGTAAGGACCCTTACTGGTTACTGGAATTTCCGCCATAGCTAGTGCAGTTTGCTGCTACTTACTGTTGTTGTTCGTTGTTGCCGCCTCTGATCTTCTTCTTCTTCTTCTTCTTGTACACCTCTCCCAACAACAAAAATTCTTCTGAAATCCACAAATTCGAACCTCGTCTCGAGCTGTCTCCACCCCCCTCACAAATTACAACACACCGCCGGCTATAATGCAACAAGCTTTTCTTTGAATTGAGTCTTTTGCTGCAAGCTGCAGCTACTCCAGCCACAATAACCAACAACAACAGCAACAAAAATTGGGATCAAAAGTCCAAAAAATTTCAGTAAATGAGTTGGCGATTTGCTTTGCGACACTGCAGAAAAATGCATAACACGGAGGAGGAAGAAGACGACGCGGAGAACGCCGACGACGATGAGGACGGAGGGGGAGTGCCGGGGACGCCAACAACAACGTGATGAAGGAGGTGGCAATAGGGTGGCAGAGAGAAATGGAGCGGGCCGGGTCAATCATGGATAGAGGGATTTAGTACCACCTCTGACCTACCTGCCTACCTACCTACCCACTAGTGTACCTAGAGTTCTCTTATTATTGTTATCAAACCGCCCAAAAAACAGGAGTATTTTATTTTTAGTAAAAGTCACCAAAATGATTGGATTGCATTAATAATTGTTGGTGATTTAATTGCATTCTTTTTTCTTTTCTTTTTTCAACTTCAATTTTTCATTTTTCATTTTGTGTCTCTTTTTTCTTTTGTTCACCAGGGAGTTGTTGAGTTGAAATTCAAGTTTAGAAGACTCTTTAAATAATATAATTATTTCTATTCTTATGTAGTTATTATATATATATATGGGTACTAAGTTGTACTAATCCCTAACTTAAACCCCTGATAAACCAAAAATGATTTTTTCTTTCGGAATTTTTGAATTGATGCAGCAGGCAGAATTTTTTATTTTAATTTCTTAATAATAATAATAATAATAATAAAATATTATTATTAGTATTAAAGCAAACGGATTAAAATAATAATTTTGAGGCATGTGGAGTGTGATCATAGGGTTGACTAGGGGTTTTATGTCAACAGTTTCAATTTTATTTTAATTTTATTTGGGTTTCCAAAAAGGGTTTACATATCTACAAATGAATGTTAACCAATGTTTTTCTTGGTGGTGAATTTTCGCATTTTCTTGACCTGAAAAATATGATTTCAAAAGACATACAAAGGATTTTTGTGAAAAAAATTGGTCCTAAATTCGCCAGATTTTTACAACAGTTTTCCAGCAAGTAGCCAAAATAGAAATGGATTCTTAAAACTTTATACTTTCATATCTGATCTATATAGCCAAATTTCAATAAATATTCTTGTGGATGATTGCCATTTTAGCTACACAATAAAATTGAAAAAAAGGAAACCCTGATGTTAGTAGTTACCCTTCTATTTTTCAAATTTCTACCTGAAAAATACGATTTCAAACTGCACAACAGATTATTCATGGGGGAAAAAAAAACCCAAATTCACCAGATTTTGAAATTTTTATTTATTTATTTATTTTCAAATTGCCGTATTTTTATGATAAGTTCAGTAGGTAGCCAAGAATATAGAAGGAATCTGTTTTCCCCCCCTCCCTACTTTCATATCTAGTATGTAGCCAAATTTGGCTAAATTATAGCGATTGCCACTTTGGCTACATCCCAAAAACCTTAAAAGATTCTAGCCCCAAAGCACATACTCAAATAGTTTACAATTTTTGTGATTCGGAATAATTGATAGCATAAATAGAGAGAAGGTTATTGTAGTACATGGGCGACTTTGGCATAAATTAAATTATTTTTTTATTTCGTCTAATTTGGGGGGGGGGGGGGGGGGGAAACCCCTGTGTTGAAAATTCCAAAAATTTAGATTGTAGGACTTTCGAACAAAACCTTGGCCTAGTAAGCACATTAGGTGTGAACACACCGACCACAAGGAAAATAACAAAACACTAAAGTTGAGTTGGAATTTAATTTATTGAAATGTGCATTCACACTTGGTGTTATTAGGGACTCTAATGTTGAGTTCCCTAACACCATGCTAGTCATTTAGGGAACTCAACATTAGAGTCCCTAATAACACCAAGTGTGAACATTTTATGTTATGCTAACATTCACTTAACATTAAAGTATATCGCCCATTTAACATTTGGTGCCACTCAGGATGCCACCTAGATTTTCATTTTAACACTGACTTAAGTTCAAGTGTGAATGCACCATATAAATTAGTGGAAAAGTCTCACATGACAAATCTTAAATTTTAAAATTAATTTAATTATTCAACGCACAAGAATAGAGTAAATAGGAGGCCTCTTCTTCACCTTGCAAGTTATGGCTATTGCTTGAGTCAGGGGGTTGGCCATTACATAAGTTGTTACCAAACCGATATGCATGTTGTATGAGTTTTTCATATGCAGAGACTTGGCTGACCAACTTTTAGTGAGAAATGTGGAAACAATTCATGCTACACTTTTAAAAGGTTGAGAAAAGCCAACCGACTCACCCCGCATCTCACACGTCTTGGTTGACAAAATTTGATGAAACATGTGTGTGTGTCTCTCTCTCTATCTCTTCCCTTCTTCTTTTAATAGATAATTAGACCAGGTCTGGAATTCATAAGGACTTTTGAGTTCCCCTTTTCCCATTGCTCCTGTTCTTTTGCATACGGAGACGGCTGACAAGTACCTTTTTTTTGGGTTCATTTCACAAAAGTGACAAAAACAAATTTGCTGATTAAACACAATTTATAGCCAAAAACATATTTCCCAAGTTTTTTCCCAAAGAAATCACAAAAGAATGAAAATTTGTCACAAACAAATTCCCCTACACAATACACAAATTCCTCCCCTTCTCACCTATTTAGGTGGCTGAAGGGGGAGGCGCTCCATCTTTTCATAGACTCTTCTATTTTGGGGAGCCTCCATAGTTTCAACTTTTTTCTTTTTTTTTTGGTTGCAATGGGCCAATCAAATTGGCTCATTCCAAGCCAAAAAAAAAAGTTGGACTTCTGAAGCGAGGCACTACATCTTTCCATAAGAATCTTCTATTTTGGGGAGCCTCCATAGTTTCAACTTTTTTTTGCAATGGGCCAAGCAAATTGGTTTATTGCAAAAAAAAAGAAAGAAAGAAAAGAAAAAAAAGGTTGGACTTTTGAAGCACCCCCAACTAATAATATGAAACACAATATGTACCTTTGATAAATACCTTATATTGAGGTATAGGTAGGGTGTTCTTAGGAAGGGCTATTAGTCAAGGCCAAAAATAGTGGCAGCCAATTTTAGGAATAGAATTTGGAAGCAACCAATGAGAAGTTGTGCAATGAGTGAAGGGGCCTCCCTTTTTTCTTGTGGGGGAAGGGGCGAAGGGGGGGCTTTTTTTCCAAGTTGTGTTTGGCTTATGATACTTTTAGGGGTTAAAAAGTTGAATTTTCTGCAATGGATTTTTCCATTTGTGTCCCCCCCCCCCCCAAACAGAAAAAAAAGTTGAAACAAAACTCTGGAGTGGTGGCAATTAATTAGGGTTATGGTCTTTAATGGTGTTGACGGACACGTGGGAAGCTTGGGCCAGCTGGTAGTGTTATTTTGGGGGTGCGTGAGTCAATAAAAATGACAGGCCAAGTTAAATAATTAAGTAGGGTTGATCTTGTCCAAACACGCCAGCCATTCCTTTGCGTGTGCTGGCCATGACTAGCTCTAGGCCCACGTGGCGTAATCGATCTTTCGGTGAAAGACGTGTTAACATAGGATTGATGTGTGTCGCATTCACACCTATATACCCTTCATTTATTGACACTTGACCCCAAAACAAACATGAGTTGTGGCACGCCCTGATTGGTTGAAGGATTGTGAAAAATGTAGTCCTCCTCTTTTGCTCACCTTTTGTTTTCCCAAGAAAAAACGAAGCAAATTCAGCTTTGGCCCATGGAAAACTACTTTTGCATGAAAGAAAAAGGTCCACCACCACCACCTTAGGAGTAAAGAGGTGGCACTCCTTGGTTGGTTGGTTGGTTAAAAAGGGGTCCAAATTTGTCACTTGGGCGCCTAGCATTATAGATTGGCAGCCAAAGTGTGATGACACATATTATATACAAATGTCAAAATATGATAAATATCGCACACTCAGTATTCTACATTGAAATGGTTGAGATCACAAAGTTACTTACATGTGCCATGAACCAAAGGCCTATTTGTCCTAACTTAAGGAGGACAAAAAACCACATTATATTGTTATAGACAAACCAAATGCTCACATCACTACATTGAAATGGGTGTAAAGTGGTCACTTTGTTTCCTTTTGCTTTCATTACTATGTAGTAAGCTTCTTTGCATTTCCCTTTGATTAGGTACACAAGAAAAGGGGAAGCACAGATGTCTTTGTCTTCCCTTCCTAGTTGTCTTTGGACTTGGTAGTTGTGGTGCTTTAGGTGAGAGAAGTTGCTGCTTTTGTAGCTCATGGATATCTTCCTCTTTTGTTCACTTCATGAGATTGT
Source organism: Sphagnum contortum (assembly GCA_963920785.1). Classification (NCBI taxonomy): domain Eukaryota; kingdom Viridiplantae; phylum Streptophyta; class Sphagnopsida; order Sphagnales; family Sphagnaceae; genus Sphagnum; species Sphagnum contortum. Next base: position 11,522,373 of record OY987291.1, read on the forward strand.
GTGTGCCTGGTCTTCTATGGCTCGCACCCCAATTCATAAAACTCCTAGGCTTACTATGGAAACCCTCTAATGCATAAAACTAAAGTTAGTACCGAAACCCTGAAATGGGTGCAAAAATGGAGTTTGAACCTGGAAAATAAAAATTCCTAAGGTTACAATGGAAACCCTAAAGTTCATAAAACTCCAGTTAGTACAGAAGCCCTGAAATGGGTGCCAAAATAGAGTTCAGACCTGGAAAAACAGAAACTCCTAAGGTTACTATGCAAACCCTAAATTTCATAAAACTCTGCTTAGTACAGAAACGCTGAAATGGGTGCAAAAAAGGGGTTCGAACATGGAAATAAAAATTCCTAAGGTTTCCTATGAACCCCTAAAAATTCATAAAACTATGGTTAGTATGAAAACCCTGAAATGGGTGCAAAAAGGAGGTCAGACATGGAAATAAGAACTCCTAAGGTTTACTATGGGAAACCTTGAAATGGGTGCAAAAAGGAGGTTGGACATGTAAAATGAAATTGCAACTAACTCTATATGCACTTTTGCAGCAGCTCCATAGGGTCGGTGCTGTCTGAGTTGGGTGTTGTGGGACTCACTTATTGGGATCAAATTTAGCACCACTTTTTGTAGTCCTATCACAATGAAGTGTGTTTTGGGCAATGTGGGCATAAATTATTGGAAGCAAAATTTAGCACCACTCTTTTGTATAGGTAATCTATGACTATGGAGTAAGAAAACTCTTGTATGATGCATAAAAGGACAAAAGAAATTCAAAGGCCACTTTGACAACATGATAATCCCCTTTGGAATATGGACATGGGAATCCCTTTGGAATCAATTTTAGTAGAGTTTGCCCATGGGTGAATGTACCTAACCCTCAGCAATAGATTGCAAGAGTGTCTAGTTATAAATTGTTTGTGTTCCTTTAAGTTGGGTGAAGAATATGGCGACATTGGGTATAATGCATTGAAAATGTTCCCACCCTTTATCACCCCCTTCCCCCCCCCCCAAACAAAATGAACATAGCAAATTGTCTTTTCTAGCCCTATGAGACCATGAAATGTGATGTTCAAGACATTCTCATGATCATTGTAGATCTTACCATTATTCTCGATCTCAACCATTAGTCTCACAATAGCATACCCATGAGGGTTCCAGTTAGGGCTATAATTAGGGTTTGGTGGCAAGTGAGGGATATGGTGTTTTCGTTCGTGCAAGAATACAAGTCCTCCTTTCAAGACAAAGGCAATAATATTAACAATTTGATAACCATTAACACTACCACAATGTGTGATAAGGTCACTATGTTTTCAGTAGATTTTAAATGAGTTTGAAAATTTTACCATAGTGAAAGTGACCAACTGTTGAATCAATATGGATCACTTATTACAAACATAATGAATTCATTAATAATCAATCAAATTCATTAAGTTAGTCATTTTTTAGACTAACTAGGAAAGTTAAGCTACTAATACATTTAGGCTAAAAGATGGGCCATAAGCAATTTAAACTAGGAACCTAAGTGACCTACCTAAGCTAAGCACTTAAGTGTACTTAACATAGATTAAGTTGCAAGATTTAAGATTTGATCCCTCCTTTTTCACTTTTGAAAACTAATTTTTTTTATCATTGCACCAACTTTTTTTATGTGAAATAATTTGTCATCACATTTTTAAAAACATTTTTTTATTCTATTTAACTAAACCTAATGAATTTATTCTAGTTAATCTACCCCAACTTACATAAGCTTAGATAAGTTAGGTTAGCTTAGGATTTATGCAACTTACCTATGTTTACCTAAAAGCTATTTTAGGGTTTACAAAAAATCACCTAAGCTTACCTAGGGATTATCGTAAGAGCTATCTAGGTTATCCTATAGATTATATAGGTTATCTAGGGGTTAGGTATGTTATGTAGCAATTGTCATAGGCCACATTAGAGGCTATGTAAGTTTTTTTAACAACTATGTAATTTATTTTAAAAGTATGTAAACTACTTATAAAAGCTAACATAGGATATTTAGAAGTTATCATAGGTTACCCTTGGGACTATGGAAGCTTTCTAAATTTCATAATATCTAGGCTATGTATGCCACCTTAGGATTAATGTAATCTACCTTATGTAATTAAATAAGTTACCTAATGGTTATGTAGCTTACTCTAGGGATTATGTTGCCTGCCTAGGGGGTTTTGTAAACTACTTAGAGGTTATGTATGCCTACCTAGATGCTATGTATTTTACCTAGGGGTTATTCATACCTACTTAGATATAGGAGTTATGTGGATTTATCTAATGGCTATTTAAGTTACCTAAAAACTATAGTAACCTACTTTAAGAGCTATGTAGCTTACCTAACAACTATGTAGGTTACCTTAAAATTATTGTAAGCTACCCTAGGGACTATTGTAGGCTTTTAAGAGTTTTATAACCTACCTAGGGGCAACTATCATAAGCAATCCTAGGGAGGGACTGTGTAAGCTACTTAAGGCTTAAGGGAAAAATAAAACTAAATTATAAATGGTCAAATGAGTTATTTAAGGCCTACTCAAGGACAACATTAGCCTACTTAAGGGTTATCATAGGTATTTTAGGGCTATTTAATCTACATAGGGCCTATCTAGGGGTATGTAGGTTACTTAAGGGCCTACCTAACGGTTACCTAGGGGTGGTTGCAAAGTAGGGTGGCTCACTTTTTGCATTGCAATCCAGTTTTTTGTAGAGTGGCATGCATTTACATGTTATTAACATGGCATAAAAAAATAAAATTTCAAATTTGTGGCTAGATTTCAATTTTCAACTTGTAAAAGAGAAAATCTATTTAAAAAAAACATATATACACCAAATATATAGTAATGGACTTTTGAAATTGAAAAATATGAACTAATTTACTATTTGTGCCTCTATATATATGCATTTTTGTATATGAATTTTATGTGGGATATATTATAGGGACTCAATATATGATATCCTAAAAATAAATTTAAAAAATATGTGCGAAAAAATTATTAGAAAAAATTTAACCAGAAAAAAATTATGGACTTTTGAATGCTCTAAAATGAGCCATATTTTCATAAGTCCATATCATAATCATTTTTGGGTGGATTTCAATTTTTATTCTCTTAACATTTACATTAAAAAAATGGTTCTTTTTCATATGGCTTTTTAGTTCATTAACCACCATGTAATTATCACTAAACTAATGATATCAAAATAGATTGCCACTTTAACACTATTGTATGGACTTTTAAGGAGTGAAGCATTTGCCAGAAATGAACCACATTAGAATGCATACACCCTTAGGGGGTATGTAAGCTTCTTAGGACTACTTGAAGGTTATGTAGGTTACTAAAGGGCTACATAGGCTCCCTAAGGCCTACTTAGGGACAACAATATAAGTTTAATTAGGGTTTATTTACCTATTTACTTGCAACATAACTACTTATAAATCTACCTACATACATACTAAAAATGGTTAACTAGGTAACCATTAAAATTATTGAATGTTGTTTTCAACTTTCAGTCATTATGGAAATGTCATTTTATTGCCTAAAAGGTTCCAAAATCCCTTACGACTATTTACATCTATGTTAAAAAAATTGAACTTCTAAAACCACTCATGGTGCGGCATGCCTTGCATTCAAACCCAATGAAATGTGTTTTTAATTTCCCTACACTAGGTTGTGTGAAGTTTAGGGTTTTCATTTTGTTTACTCATTACCTTCATGCATCTCCTTTCTTCTTGGAAACTCTTCCCACTCCATACTTTGTGCTCAAAAAAGTTCAAAACCATTGAAAGACATATGCTTGTGTCGAAGGTTTTACACATTGAAGGTTCTTTCTTTCTTGTCAATATAATATTAATTGTTTTGATGCTAAAAACAATTGTTGAAGCAAATTCAATGAACTTTACATTTCTTGAAAATTGGACAACATTATAAATGCACAACAAACTTTGGAATCCAAGTTTGTTATCCAATTTCTTGCTTTGCATAAGTAAGTATAAAGTTATTTGTGTTTTGAATTGGTTGTTTCATGATTTGGGTCATTGGGTGAAACCCAAGAATATTATTTAGCTTTTAAAGTTTCTTCTAATTAAGTTTGATGAAGATTGTTGAGTTGAAAACTTTTGAATGATTAAAAAAACATTGTTTAGCATTTTTTAAAAAAATTAAGACTCGTGATTAAAAGATAAAACACTAATTGTTTTTTAGAAAATCATGTTCAAATTCAAGTTTGTTGTTCAATTATTTCAAATTTACAAATTACTTCAAGGTGAAAATTTTATGAGTTGCAATATGAAATTCTTACAATGCGAAAGTTCACATTATCCCTCCACCTAAATGAGTTTGTCCATGTTTCAAAATTATGTATATAGAGGTTTAATATCTTGGCCCCAATGCATAAGAATAGTAGTTATCATGGAAAACTTCAAGAAATGGTATAAACTTCTTGGTATGCAATGCCATAGACAAAGTCCACATTTCTATTATAAAACCTTAAGGTGTTTTCTTTTTCAAAGACTACTACTATCATAAAATCAATGGCTTTGACATAGTGACACAAATTATTAATTACCATAAAAAATCGCTAATGTTTTTGTGGGTTTTCCAAACTATACTAAAAATTCATGAATGTTGTGTAGATACAATTTGCATTAAAATGTTTAATACAATGGGTTTTGTAAGCTTGGCAAAGGTTCTCAAAATGGGTTTGCACCTTATCTTTTGGGTGATGAGAGGTACACATTGATTTCTTGAATCGTGGCACCATTCAAAAAGAAGGGCAACATTATCTATTAGAACTATTATACAACAAGAAATACAAAAGAGTCCATTTGATTGTGGAAAATACCTTGGCATTATTATTTTTAAATTGAAAATTACTAAGAAAACATGACTTGCATGTGTTTTCCATGTTGGATGTTTTTACTTGCTATGGTCCATTATGAAACTTCATCAATCTCAAATATAATCCAACATTCAAATGCTAGCAAAAATTATTGAATTGAATGATGTAGAAGTGATTCAAGAAGCAAACATGGCACATTAATTCAATGTAGACATTGAAAACAACCAATCCATTCCATTGAAGGGGAAAACATATTTGGATAAACAATGTATAATGAATTATACAATTTCCTTGGATGACAAAAAACTATCATTTGATTAGTTCACAAAGTTGGACATTTCTTCTACATCAAAATTTGATCTTAGCTTGAATCAATTGTTTTGTCATTTTTTTATAGTTGTTATATGATCTACAAAATCCCTTTGTAAATTGAATCTTTTGTTGCCACATTAAATTGATTAAAAGGATCTTGTTCTTCAAAGTTAGTGCTTCTAAATTTTCCATCCCTTGTTTCTTTCCTAAATACCATGTTCATGACATGTTTTGAACCTATGATGGCTTTCACTGTGTTCATTTAGGTTTCATTGGTAAGCTTGTTTTTCCATTTGAAATAGTTTAGCTACTTTTTCAAATATGTTCATGTGTGTTTTTGTGCAATTTGCTTCAACAAGCAGACTTGTTTCAAGTAATTTGTTGATTGAATCAAGCATCTAACTCCCTTTTATGTGGTTTCAACAATGTTTTCATGTGCAAAAGAGTAGGTTCTTTTGACACATATGCTACCAAGAGTTTAAAATACACCATCTACACTTTAAACTCATCCAAGAAACAAGGTCGAAGGCTTGGGGTGTTGATTGGATTATGCATTATAGTTGTAATCAAAGGATCTATTAAAAGTTCAATCATACTTACAATTTCAATGATAGATGTAAACCTTGAGGTGTGGATTGGATTATGCATTGAGATTGTAATCAATGGCTTCATCACAACTAAAGTTTTGATGAAAATTTAAACAAAAAAAAGGTGGTGTGAAAGATGTCTACCCACCAATGTTCATGAAGGCCCACCCATGACAAGTTTTGAAAGATCTTCAACAATTAGGTCAATGTTTTTTCTTCTTAATCCATTGTTATCAATTGGTTTCTCTAGATGTAAGTTAATGGGATTGAAAATGGTGTTGTAATCATTCATAAATGACATGGGGTGAATATGGGCTTGTTTTCGAGGAATTCATGAATCATGTTGTAGATCAACCTATTAAAGAACCTAAGAGGCAAATTAAAGGTAGCTTTGTCTTGTGAGCTCATCGCGGTAGTAGGAAACCCCTTTTTTTCAACCAACCCACTTTCGACTACATGTTTTTTTTACTACATTTTCAACTACAACTTTTCTAATATTGAATAAAACAATTTGGGGTCATTCTTGGCACTTATAGGTTTTATAGTTGAATTATAGTTGAGACATCAACTCGGAAAATGACATAGCTTATAGTTTTGCCTCCCAAGGTGGTATGTCAACTTCATGAGTATTGTGTTCAACTACTTTTTGAATACAAGACATAAAAATGGATTATAAATGCTAGTTGGATGGATGAAATGTAGTTCAATTGACTAATGTCTTTGTTGCAACTTTGGCTCAATTGTTTTTCAATTATATTATACAATTACAAATCAACCTTGTAAAGAATGCAAAATATGCACTTTTACTATGTCAACACCTCATGCAAAATGCTACACAATAAACATGACAACAACCAAATCCAATGTGCGTTAGACTCTACATAAGTTGGAGATGTATGGTTATTGCCAAAAATGAAACCAAATGGCAACTCCCACTGGGTAGATCAACAATGGTTACAAGTTGGAAACCTTTCCATTGACACATGTGGTCAAAAGTAGTTTTAAAAAATGAGATGTCCCCAAGTCAGACCTAGGCATTTAGATCTTTTTTTTATCCTACCTAAGCCAATGAAGTTGAAAACAACTACTAATCATCCTTGAACATGAAATGTAACCATTCAAAAGGTCCTCCCATTGATTGAAAAGGTATCACCATGGGGTGCCTCGTATCACATGGTTTTGGTAGTCTACAATATTCAACATTAACTGATGTTGGTGTTGTTTAACTACAAAACTTATAAAGAAAATTTCATTAAATTTCAATTATTGATATATATTTTACATTATAAAACACACATCCCAATTCTTTTGAATTTTTGAATTTTTATGTAATTAATTCTATTTTTGTCTTTTTGCTGTAAAAACGTTTTTTGTTTTACGATTGAAAACACGTACATAATAACATGGTCATTTAAGTACATAGGTTATAATTTTTTTGAAAGTTTAATACAAGGCACGTGATACCAAGCTTCAATACAATATAATAGGGTAGTAAAAGATTTGGTATAATTGAACGAGACCTAGGTGCCATGTGGCCTAGGTCTACATTTAGCCTAGGCACCATATCACTTAAAAAGCTAAATCTTGACCCAATTTAGGTATCATTTGGCCTATGTCTAAGGTTGCATATGTATCACACGCGACATGCACCATAGGTCTAAGTGTGGCTTAAATCGTCTAACTTAGGTGTTTCATGGCTTAGGCTTATCTTTAAATATACCTTAGATGTCACATTAAACACTTAATTAACCTTAGGTGGTTACCCCTAGTTTAACCAAACCTATGCATTATCTATGTTAGATTAATTAATAAGCTAGCTATTAATTATTCGCCTAAGTTAGGATCATATAATAATTTTTTTATTTATTATAAAAATGTAAATAACATAGCTTTAAACTAATTATAATAACATTTGACAATAAAAATGTTATTATTAATGTATATACTTGTCTAAATATTTATATTAATGCAATATTTAAACAATTAGTAATATTAAATACTAGTATTCTTATTAATTTCATTTTTATAAATTAAATATTTGTATGAATATTATTCCTATTACTTAATATTATCTATAATAACAAGCCAATTCATTATTATTGGTAATTCTTGTTTTAATTTAGTTAGGAGTTGGGTATTAGGTACCTAGAACCACCCAACACAAAACACAAGCCTACATACCATTGAAAATTTTAATATTATTTTCGTTCTTGAACCAAATCAATGAACAATCTTTACGTCATTAAAAGAACAAATTAAAGGATTATAAATTTTCTTTAAACATTATAAAAAAAGGAGCAAAGAAGAAAACATGAAGAAGAGGAAGAAGACAAGTGACATCTTGTCTCAAATGTTTGAAAGAAAAAACGTTAAATCCTCTTTAATTTTAAACCCCATATCTATCTTTTTCATTTAAAATCCATGATTTAAAATGTAAAGGTGCACCAACTAAAGATCTACAAGATCTCTTTGAACTCCAAGTGCAACAAAACAATGAAGAAAGAATTTAATATTAAAATCTGAAGTTGTTTTAACGTGTCTATCACCAAACATGAACCTTTTAAAAATAACCCATATTTTCTTTGTTGCTAAACCTGATTGATCGTTTTTTGGTAGCATTGGAAACATTAAATGGAAGGATACGAATTTTTTTTAGCAACAAAGGTGAATGAACAATGTGTAAGGAGTCAACTTCATTTGAAATTTTATGTGTATGATGGTAGGCATGTTTACCCTAGTTGAAATTAAGTTGCAACTTAAGATGCAACTAAAATGCAACTACAATTTTTATCCCATATTGTTTGTAAAAGTTCCAAGTTTGTAAATTACATAATGAAGTTGATGCACAAGTCATTTTCAAAAGGTGAAGTTGGCACATAGGACAAACCAATAATAAAGGTTTGACCTTAAAAGCCATGTGGTAAAAGAAAGATTATCTTAAGCCTATTTATTTACCTTAAGCTTAAGTACAATCTATTTATTTACCTAGGCCTACCTACCTACCTAGGCTTAAGTAAAGTTGGTATATATGAATAGGTAGGCCTAATAAGTAGGTAATATAGCTTCCTACCTACCTACTTACTTCTAGGTGAACCTATATATCTATCTGAACCTAAACATAACTTTAGGTAGGGACACATGTCAACAAATTATTGTTTTTTTTTTTTTCTTGCATGGCCTAGTTATAACATAATCGAATTACAATTCAATGGACTAGTTGAAATATAGTTGAAAATTCAACTTGTTGTTTGATGATGTCATGATTCGTTAGTGGATGAAGTTCATCCAATGGGAAGTTACAATTGAAAACAAATTTGATTATAATGGTGGAATCAATTCCAATTAAAATGGTTAGAATTGGTTATTGTTGTGGTGCTAACACATGGCTATCACTTTTGACTGCAATCTCATTTTGACTTAAACTTGTCAACTCTTGTGATTAGCAATTGGAAAAATAAATTATAGTTGGAAGGGAGGATTTCAACTTTAATTATAATTGAACCTAAATTGTAAACGTAGTTGGAAAAGGGGGAGGGGTTTTATTAGTGTTGACCAATAATCCTTGTTATAACTTATGTACAATCCTATATATGTAATCAAAATTGTTTAATTCACCCAAGATTGAGGTCCATTTATTTTTGCATGCAAATCCACTTTTCAAATGTTGAAAACAATCTACAAACATCACAACAATAGGATTTTTTTTCCAATTGGCAACAATAGATTGAAATTAATTTCACTTGCCAACTTTGGCTAAGGTTTTTATATCTATTGGACTTGATGAAAACCATTATTTCCCCCTCCTCCCAATTTGGTGGTTGTGATTTTTTTGATTTTTTTTGAGTGTTGCATTGAAACTTCCATTAATAACTTTCCTTTTGTCGTTACATTTTGTTTTGCTAAGCATCCCTCATCAATGATAAATATATTTGCATTGATATAGAAAAACATTTGAAGTGCATAATGAATTCATTCTTTGTGGATTAAAATTTATTTGCAAATTAAACACATTATAATCATGTATATTGGTTTCAAAATACCTTGGGAGTTCTTAAGCACATTAGGTAGACCTTTGGGATTCTTTGGATATCCATTGAAATACAAATATTATTACATATAATTGGATTGTGAATTGATATTTTGCTGATTAAGATTTCTTTGCAAATCAAAACACATTTCAATCTATGCAAATTGGTTACAAATTTTCTTGCTACAAAGTTTCTTGAAAGAACCTTATCATGTCCATCATTCGAATTGTCAAAACTTGATATTGTTGAACTAAAAATGTCCATGCTCTTATTTTACACTCCTCGTGTGGTGATGTTTCTTGTGTGACCAATACAACTTCTATGGCATAGGGAGTTGGCTTTGTTGCAAATGCAATTCAATGACAAACACATCTACAACAATGATGGTTTAAGGAAAAGGACTTTGATGATGGTGGGGATGAACTTTGTGGGCAATGGCGTTCACAATGATCAAATTGAAATTTGATTCTTTTTAACATTGCTAGCATCAACTTAGAAGCTCATTTTGAAACATTTCATGTGATGTTGAATTTCTCACCCAAAATCTAGGATTTTGAAAGATGTGAAATTACATAACTATTGGCGTAACATTGAAAAAAGATCATTTTATAGGTAGGATCCATGTCAATGAGATTGTTACATAACATTTTTTAAATGATTTTCAGTTTTAAACTCCAAATTAACACACATTTAACATTACATAGGGAACTACTTGTATAATGGGGGTGGAGGTAGAAAGGTTCACAATGAACTAATGTATGGTGCTTCACAAGTTTGAGCCTTTAATTTAATTTATTTGTTTGAGAAGATGGTGAGATATTATGATATATATATATTTTTTAAATGTAAAGTGTAAAGTATAACCTTGGTAGTAAGGAATTCACATTGTGAACCTCAAGCTCCACCTTCAAATGCCTTGCTCTTGGTGTTTTAACCCTTGTAATAAACGAGGTGAGCCCTTCTACCTATACGGAATAAAATTATGTTTTCATAATTTCCTTTTGTACAAGTGGGAAGACTTGCCTCATGGAAAGGCTTTTCCATTGCTTAAAGTCTCATTGTTGAAATTATTATGATGATGAACAACAGATTCATTCATTGCATACTGGTTGTACCCTGCATGGCACCCTGCATGGCAAGTTCAAACCAATGTTGTGTGTGTACCCACCTTGGTAGGTAAAAATCATCGATTTGGATTTTAGTTAGTGAGAATTGAATTCAAATTAAGATTGATTTGCGATTGGGTAAAAAATTATCATTTGGAAAAATTGAAATTGGAACCAAATTGTTGGTTCTATTTCTCGGTGGAATTGGAACGAAAAACCAAGATACATGATTATAAAAATAACAAGGACCAAAACCAATGGTGGTTAACCACAAAGTTCTTGTCCCAATTAGTAAGCACAAAATTCCAATTGAGACTGATTTTCAAAATCAAAACCAGAAATGAAAAATAAAATGAATAAAAAAATTATCATAAAGAATACAGACATAGGTTTCCATTGGTATAAATTTCAAGTTAAAAATCTGACCTGAAAAATCACACCTAGAGAGATCTCCAGGGCTCTTCTAACTTCTCTCTGGTAAGTGTGAACAGATTTTGGATAACTTCCAATTTTGGGTAAGTTGTGAGTTGTGACATTTATAGTAGTACCAAGATAGTCTCATTGATACCAAAATAATTTAGTCTTGGGGAGGATAAGTAATGGATGAGTAAAAGAGGGAATCAAAGTGTACTGAGATGTGTTATTGTTGTTGTTGTTGGTTATTATTCAAGATGATTTGTTGGATGGCCAAATTTGCTTGAGTGACTTTCAAGGTAAAGGATGCTCAATTCATAAGGGTATTATATTGCGTGTTAAAGCACTCAAAGACATTTCCTAATTGTATTTGGAGAGCACATTATCCCCACGAATATCCTATTTTATATATTCCTATGAATATCTTTTTTTCATATGCCTTATGAATATCCTCTTTTCTATATGCCTATGTCTTGAGGAATGGGAGGAATGTTATAAGTAAGATTTGTCCCACTCATAATAATATCTAGTGTTGTGAAGGGTATTCCGTTTGCAATGTAAAAATTGACTCGGAGTTAAGCTCACATTGTTGTTGTTGTTGTTTTAAAAAATTATTGTGTTGGAACTTGCACAAGAAATGGACATTGGAACTAGTCTTTTGCTAGATCCGAACCCAAAATTAAAATCATGAAAAACACTCTTGAAAATAGGGGCATGTTTTCAAAGTAGGTGAGTTGATTTTTTTTTGGAAAAAAGATTAACAAATAGGCTCAACTTCAGAGTTAAATATTAATTTTTATTAGTTGTTGAACTCTATGCCTATATAAACCTTGATTTTATATAAAATAAAATATCTATGCAATATTTAACATAGAGGAGTGTGTAATGTTTGCATGGAACCAGGCCTAGAGATTCTTGAATTTGAAAAAATAAAATAAAATGTCAAATTCAAAACTACAAATTTTTTAAATAGGAAGAACTAGGCTCAAACCTGCACCCAAAGAACCTCCAATATGTTTAAAGAATTGAACCAGGACTGAAGTTCTCTTTAAATATAAATTTTTAAATTTTTAAATTAAAAAAACTAAAAATAAAATAAAAAAGAAACGCACAACACCAGTTAAATCCTAGATTGATATGAAGGAACATGGGCATACTCTAAATTTTTTCCAAACATTCAAAAAACTTAAGAGTGTCGAGATTTGAGATGGTTGGAATGGTTGATTGGGTTCATGACCACAACGAGAAAATGAACCATATTGGGATATTTTGTGGTGTCCCTCCCTCCCTCCCTCCCTCATTAATCCAAGTGCCATGGAATTTTCTTTCTCTTGGATCAATGAAATGGGCCATACCCCATGTGTATAAACACTTTTGGGTGTTTAATTGGGGTGATTTTCTTAGGCTTTTTTCTTAGGTGGGACAGGTGATCATCTGCTGGTTCCACTTTTGGTTCAGCCAGTTTCACTTGTGATGTGAATCAAATTGCAAAACACTATAGGGAAATGAAGAAACAGTGGGGAACATGAGTTAGGGTTTAGGGTTTAGCAAATGATCTGAAACAGGCCCTGCTAAAACCCATCACCATGGGACCAAACGGCCTCTTACACTCTAAGGGCTCCACCCATTCCTTAGTGGAGTCCATAGTACCGAAGACAAAAAACCTTGTATATAAAAAAACAGGCAATACAAGAAGAAATACAAGGCAAAGAAAAGCACGAGAACATAACATGTGATGAAAGAGGACACCACCAATACACTAATAAACAAAGCGGGTGTCACACTGTGGCCTTGCCATTTACATTAAAAAGTATCTTACAGCAAACAAAAGAATTATTATGGAAACTTAAATACTTCATCATGCAAATATATACCTAATCTTCAAAACAATCCTCTAAAAGAAACCAAAATTCTTGAAGATTTTATAACTCTATAACTAATCTCAAGTTTCAACACAAGCCAAAATATCAAATTTCAAAAATCCTCATATAAAAATAGACCTATTATTTATTCCCAAGGGGCCTATAAAAATCCCTTAAGCTACTAGAATACTCTATAATGAATCTAAACACAATATCCTTGCCTCGGTAGTAGGCAAGGCCAACAAAAAAGGGGCTAACGAATGCAACAAAATGTTTTTACAAAAAAATACACAAAATTCACCATATCTTGACGAAAAAAATCTAAAAGTTCCCAGATTTAGATAATATGTTCTTGCAAGTCGTTAAAACTGGGCAGGATTTCCAAAAAAATAATGTCCCTCAAGGACATCACCATTTACTCTTTAGGCCATTTGGCCCGGTAATCCCTGTTTCATCCTCAATTTGAGTGTAGCCATTATAAAGTCATCTAAACTGAGTACCGGTTAATGAAACTTGGTATCAACTTGCAAAATTTGCAGGGTTTTATTTTGACAAGACTTGATTTAATTTAACGAAGAATATGACAACATGTAATTAATATTATTTAGGTGAGAAAATTATTTGGTCCCTTCTTTAGTTAGTATAATTTACAAGAGAAAATTAATTTGGTCTCCTCTTTTTGCATATGGACTTGTTCATCCTTACTTTTGAATTCATCTTCATTTTTTACAAAACTAGGGCCCAGTACCCCCCAGTTTAGGATACTTGCGGAACACTCTAAACCCAATGACATCCTTGGGATGTCCCAAAATAGGGGGTCATTGATAACTTTTAGGTTTAGGAAGGGGTTTAGGGTTTAAGGGTTTGGTTGGGGAGATGTGTGGTGTCTCTTGGCTCTTTCATTGGCATATAGGTAAGTCCAAACTAAAACCAAGGAAAAAAAACAAAAAAATAATAATAATAATACAAAAATGAAAAATTAGATTTGAAAAAACAATTGGTAGGTGAGGGACATCCTTAGCCTAAGGACTTCCCTCTAAGCAACTTTCCAAGCAAAGTGATCCCCTCATTGTAAAAGCACTACCAGAAATTTTCTTAGTGTGTTTGGAGGGTAATTATGTTTGTGAATGCCCCTCTCACCAAAAAGGAGGGACCTTAAACTTAATTATTATGACCATTTTTCCTATTAGGAAAGAGAATGTCCCCTCGAGCTTTTACCCTACACTTTCACTTGCATATTTGTAGTAGAAAATGTTCATTGATGTTCAAGGTCAAATGATCACATGTAAACTTAAGAGCACACAAAAGCTTAATAGGTTGGTTCTTTCTTTCTCCTTTTGATTGATGATTAAGGGTGATAGTTGTGGATGATTTTACAACCCAAGCTCTAATTTTCTTAGGTCTTCTCTCACACCTTAATTGACTCACAACAACTACTACTCTTTGGGTAAACGTATGGTATGGCATGTATGATTTTATGAACAAAACTGGAACTACATATCATATTTTAAAAGATGACATTTAAGACTTTAAATTTTATTTTTTCTAGAAACCACATTCAATCAATTTGGGCCTCAAAAAAACAAAATAAAATTGTAAACCATGAACATACAATTGATTCATAATTATCCCCTTGTGTAAATGTACACCAATAGTTGTCTAAATTTTATTTTAGAACTCTTATTTGAAATCAATATATTATTTTTGCTTAATTTTAAAACTTAATTTTATTTTTGTGAAATATTAAAAACATCACTTCACCAACTAAGGTAAATCAATCGGTGACCAAACACTTAAGCGCTCAGGGTAAGCCAGATCCAAGGAGAGGGCTTGGTTGTTTCTAGTGTCCAAACAAAACTTCAACCTTTTATATTGACGCATTTGACCCATTAAAAGTCGTTGTAAACAAAATAATACAATTGAGAAAGTTATGGCCCTCCAAAGTAGAGGGGGTTAAAAACTCAAAAAGAAAAACCACCAAACGTTATAAACGCTAATTTTTGAACACTCAAAAAATTCCTTGTATGTTGCTCTGTTGCTACTAGAGTTCCAAAAATGATTTGTAAAATTGCAAGTTATGTTTTTATAACACTTTAAATCGTTTAAAATGAATAAGAAATAAGAAAGTTATGAAGTTTGAAAGTAGGAGGGGTCAAAATGAAGAAAAATGAAAAAATGACACATTTTATGATTTAAAAAAGAAAATAAATTCTTTACTGCTCTTTTTTGGCTGGTTTTTTGGCTTTGCATTTCAAGGATGATTTGTGGAGCTTGAGATGACACTCCTATAACATTTTAAATCACTCAAAATGGAGAAGAATTGAGAAAGATCTGCCAAATTGTTTCCTTGAAGGCAGGCGATCAGTGACGGGCTGGTTTATACTACACCTTCAATCAAAAATACCACTCAACACAGAAACCAAACCAGATGGACCTCAGTTCTATGGGGGGCAATCACTCCAAGCAATAGAGCTGGTATGGTTGAACTTGAAAGGGCCTGGAGGAAGTGACTTAAAAAGAATTCATCTGAAGAATTTAATACTTCCAAATGCATATTACCATAGTCACCATCCCCCATCTCCAAATTCCAAGTCCACTCAAACACTTTGCACAAAATACCTGCGACCCAATTAGTTGTTGTGCTGCTATGATTTACACTGAAACCAGAAAGAACAAAACAATGAAGGTCATGTTCCAGAAACAATGACAACAGAGAGACTTGTACAATTGCTAAAATGATGCAAACTTTGGTGACTGAATGTTGGTTTTGCTGAATGAAAAAAGGGTCCCAAAGAGCTTCTTGACATATGATGCCCCCAACTCAAATGTTTGCTCCTTGCTCATCAACAGGTTCATCTCATCATTGTTCTCCATGTGCTCTGTGTATTAAAGATCTGGAACATAAGGTTGTAACAAAGAATTTTTTTCTTTTGATGACCTCAGAACAGCAAACAGTTTCAAACAAGATAAAATTTGTTGAACATAGATTTAAGTAGCATGAAACATGAAACCCATCTAAGTAATTAAGATACCAACCATGAAACGTACTGAAGAGTCTTTAAGATGCCTGCATGGTTTCAATAACATACCCAGCTCTTTTCCTTGAAAGAATTCCACTGAACAAATTTGTCAGGAAGTCTTTGAAGAAGAAGGACAAAGAAAAGGTGGAGAACAGGCCATAGACAGAAACCCATCTAACTAACATAGACTCAAATTCAGCATTTAAAATTGCCAGAAGCCATTGAGAGCAATTGCTCTTTGTGACCTAGAAAACAACCACATGGATGAGGGGGCAATTGCCATGACTATAAGTAAGTACAAGCTTCTTCTTGTTCAAGCTTAGGAAAACACACCCATGAAAAAATGGGTGTTTCTGTCTGTTGCAGCTGAAGTTGGTTGACAGCTTCATCCATTAGGGATGTTGGTGTCAGCAAACAAAATGTAGTGATATTCATCACTTCATGGCTACAGCAAACATCATAAGTGTTTTCCTGTCACACTTTTTTTTTCTTTTTTTTCAATTTTGTGGTATTGAAAATTTGGCTTATTTTTCCACACAAAAAAGGAATAAATATTAGTCCAAAATTCTGTACAAATATGTCAAGGGAATTTGGCTTAAAAGCTACAAATCTGCGAAGTCAGGACCATGAATAGAGTTCCTCCCCCTCTCATTATCTGATATGCTTTTCACCGCGGAAGGGAGGCAGGCAGGTTTGGGTACTTG
This sequence comes from Sphagnum contortum, assembly GCA_963920785.1. NCBI lineage: Eukaryota > Viridiplantae > Streptophyta > Sphagnopsida > Sphagnales > Sphagnaceae > Sphagnum > Sphagnum contortum. The sequence continues at coordinate 11,539,251 of OY987291.1, forward strand.
ATTTGTTCCTGTTCCCCTGGCGATCCACCCTCTTTGGAGGATTCCTCATTTGCCAGGACTTGGGTCCTTCAATCTTGTACCTTTTTCACCCCCTCACCATCCACCCCCATTGGAGGGTTCTTCATTTGCCAGGACTTGGGGTGGGGTCCTTTCCATCTTTTAGCTTTTCCTCCCCCTTTTGTTGGGTGCCTTGTTTGATTGATGATTGGCAGTGTTTTAATCAAGAATGAATCATGAGAGCCTCTAATTAAGAATAAAATCTTGGTCTTTTTATTATGCATGCATTGAAAGTGTTTACATGAAGGTGTAAAGTGACCACTCATGCATGAATACAAAAAACAAAAATGACCACACATGAGATAATTAATGTATGGCCAGGCTCAACCAACAACCTACACTGATAACTTCACCTTCTTCTTGAGTGAAGAAGCCACTTAGTAGTGGCCATATTAAATCCAAGGAGTGTTAGATTTGGACTTAAGAGAGATCATGAGTTCAAACTCAGAATACTTATAAATTTTAGAAATAATTTAAAATAATTTGGATTTTTTTTTTTTTTTGTATAGGGGAAGGGTGTAGGTTTCTAGGTTTAGACCCTTTCAAGATGGGGCATTTTTTTTAAAAAAATGCTTACTCCTTAGCAAGCATTCCATTTTTTGAACTGGCCCTCATTTTTTTCCTTTTTTCCCATGATACTCAACAAGTACCCATTGGGTATCATGGGGAAAAAATCAGAGAAGATCTCTATACATACATATAGGGTAGAGCTCACATGTGAACTTGAATCCAATGAACCCCACAGCCTCAGGTTTTACCCTAAATGTACAACACTTCACTTTTAGAGAAATTATGCGGTGCTTTTTTGAGGGCACCTTGTATTTGTGAGTAATAACTCCTCACAAAGATGAGGCACCTTACACCTACGTATATGTGAAAGGTCTCTTGTAAGTGTGAGATTCTTCCCACTCCTACTACATATGTATGTTTAAGCTCATCATAATTTTCATCACGTGCTTTAGAATGGGTAAGGCCCACAAGTGAAGGGCATTCTTGAGATGTGGGGCTTGATGAGGTAATGATAGGTAGAAGAGACCTCTTGTAGACATATAATACCTCCTACTCCTATTGCCTACATATTTTTAGGCCCATCATAATGTCTGGTTGAAGCTTTACCATTGGTTAAGCCCATGGGTGGGGAACATTCTTGAAATAAGGCGCCTAGGACAAGGGGGCTTCCAATACATTTCAAGGCTACACTTGGCTAGTACCTCATATTAGTCCAAATATTTTTGGAACACACCGTAGGGCCTTACCTTACATGTAAACTATTCCAAGGTTTCTTTCTTTGAATTTGAAAGCACCTCCCCCAATAAAGTTGATTTTGTGTATCCTAAAACCTTAAGGTGAGGCATTCCTAAAATGTGAGGCCTAGGATGAAGTGGTAGTCCACTTCAACCCCAAGTTTGTTCCTTACTTGTTTACTATATGCATGGTAAAGCACATGGTGAATGTTATTGTGAACCTAAATATCCATAGGTCACAAGGTGTAGGAGTTGACACGACGTTACCTAAACCTACTTTGGCCTACTTGCCTCCCACACTCCTGAGAAGTAGGCGTAAGAACCCTCTTCTCTTTTCAAAACGTGGTATTCATGAAAAAGAAAACAAAAGAAAACCTCCAAAATATTGAGAAAATTTCACATGTCGCCCTTCAAATAAAAATCCTTTCATATTTTATATAAGGAAAATTTTACATTGTTGTTTCTACCAAGGACAAAAACAAAAAGCAAGACCCAAGGTCAAATCAGGTTGCAAATCATCTTCACAACTCCAAGCACATTGAAGACAAGATGATCCATATACTTTATAGTGGTAGGAGGTTGGATTTGGGGATGGGTGTGGAGCTTGACAAAATATGGTAGTCAAAATTTGCCAAACTCATTGTCCCAACACAACTTAAGATAAAAGTTACTCCATCTTTTGTAATGTAGTTAAAACTCATTGTTTAAGGAAGATGTTAAAAGATCAAAATCACATTACAAAAGATTATGTCCTTTTTTTTGGTCTTTTAGATCAAAATTTTAGTCAAAATGAACATCGAATATATTTGGACTCAATAAAAATAGACCAATCAAATACAACATGAATTTGTTGAAATGTTGATCATTTTCATGTGACTAAAATCTATCATGTATTTTGATTGAAATGTTATTTTATATGGAACAATAAAATTATTATATTTTATTTTTTTATGGAAATTTTCAATGGGTCATTTTAAGGCCTAGATTTTTATTCTTATATTAATTCTATAAAGTGCAAAGACTTTTTTGTCATTTAGAACTATGATGAAACAATTTTTTTGTGTAGGAAAATTATAGATAGTTGGACGCATAACTTATTGTAGTAAGGGTGAGGGGAGGTGCCAAAGGTATAATGGAATTTTGAGGGGAAAAAATGGGTTCAAGTCACCATTTTGTGAGAATAAATTCCCCTTTCAACCTCTAACCAAATTTGGCTAAATCCTCTTATGCAATGATCTCCAACCCATTTACTTCATACCTTTTATACATGCATGCACGTTCATTTATATGTATATTTTTAAAATAAATTTTCTTATCATATCAACATTACTAATTTTAGTCACAAACAAAGGATGTCAATGATGAAATTTGACCTCCCACCTCCATAAGCATAAGGCATATTCTTAACCATCCAACCACCATTTCACATGGGGAGAATTCTTACAATCGCATAAATATAAATATATGTATTTTTGAATGAGGTTATTTTAAATTCATAATGAAATTAATTTCATATCTAAATATGTAGTAGGTGGTGATAAATTAATGGGTAGGATGTAGATAGGTAGGTAGGTAAAATATGCATCGTAGTTAATAAAGAATATTTATTTACATACCTATCTAATTATGTATTTATTTAGGTATCTTATTTAGGTGTCTGCATGTCTGTCCAGGTCTTGAAACCTAGACCCCAAAAATCCCCAAAAAAAAAATAATTGCGTGACGTTATATCTACTAACGGGTAGAGCTTAACAGAGCAGAACAGAGCGCACAGTAGCATCCATCCACTGCAGCAGCCGCAACAACAGTAGCGAGGGAGTGTGTGATGATGGTCCCTTAACTGTGGTCCCATGTCCCTTGACCGTGGTCTCATGTCCATGGGGCACAAAACTCTGACCAGCGGGTTTAACCACATACATAACCTCATGTCTCGCAACCACAGTCTCTTGTCCCCTGGGTTACAAAACCATGGCCTTTGTTGGGTAGGGGAGTGAAGGGAGGTGTTTTTTTTTCGTTTTTTTTGGGTCCTCCTTCCTTTTCTTGGGGGTGGCTGGAGTGGCGTAGCCACGGGTTATCTACACTTGTAGGTATAAAATAATACTTACCAATGTTGATCTAGAATATAAGGTTTTAGCATATATGTATTTGAATATATACACCTAGGTGTATAAAATCAAAACCAACTAACATTAGCTTATGAAAACTTTGGGACATACTTTGCTTGCCTATTTGCAACCCCCAATGCTACCATAGCATTTGTTCATAGCCTAAGAAAATCCTATTCATATATTGGGTGTGAATTTTTTTTTTGCATTTTTGGGTATATATGTGTCAAGTTTAGCGAAGCTTTACAAAATTAAGGCTTTGTGTTTTATGTTGTTCATAAGTGGTAAAAGTTGTGTGTTGCCATGTACTTTTCAATAGAACAACTCCTCCAACTTGTAGGCTAAAGACAACATCACTTCTTAGTTTTGTTTTTTCTTGTGTCAAATGGATCTTTATTGAAATTTTCTTCTTGTTTTAGATATAATCTTCTTGTGAACATTGATACTTATGCATATTTCATACCAACTAATATGAGGTTGTTGTCTATTTGTGTTCATACCTAGGATAACCCAAACATGTAGGTTGTCATATAGACTTGCTTAATATATTTATTTGAAGAACATTTGAATATTCATGTTATTATCTAGTGTCCAAATTGAAACAAATAATTTACCAATACCCAACTAGTATGTTAAAATGGACATACCCGCCCAACACTAGTACCTACTTAGTTGCATATGTATTTATATACAACTTGCCTACCTATCAGTTAAATAACCATCTACCTTCATTTCATTATTTAATTTTATTCACTTGTTATTTTCATTATTACATTGGATTTTTATTAAATTTTATAAAGTAATAAAATATTGAAATATTCATTTCAGAATTCAATTTTTTTTTTGAATATCATTGGGGTTATAAATTTAGTTATAAATCTTTTAAATAACATCTTTTGATTTTTTTATTTGGGACACATAAATTCAAATATTATATACTTCCATTTGATCAATTAATAACTTCAAATGTATTGTCTTTAATTATAATAATATAATAATGCACTTTCGTAATGAAATTCATTTCATTTCACATGTGAAGTACATAGCTATAAGTTGATTACAAAATTTCATAGGTTTTTCAATTCTTAATAACAATTTATTAAAAAGTTGAAGCATTATCTATCTATGAAGGAAGGTAGTTTGTTTTGTTTTGTTTTGTAATTATGAGATCCACCAAACTAAGATGCTTCAGATCGTGTTCTTGTTGTCTTTGGAAAGCTCTTAATGAGGAGGGGTGCATGGGCTTGGTTCCATGGCGTTTGGACTTGCGATGCAAAAGTTCTTGAATATTGAATGATTTTTTCACTTAAACTTAAATTAAATCATAGCTAATTTTTGTTGGAAGAATTGGAATGTGCCTTTGGTGTTATTGGAAAGATCTTGATGAGCAGGATTTAATGTGGAGATATTCATTTTTATGTGATTTCTACTGCTGAAAATTCAAATAACTTTTTAAAAACCAGGTTTTAGAAAGAAAAATTAGTTGAGGATGTGGTAACACTTGGGCCAACAACATAGGCCACATTAGTATACATTACGTCATATGAAATAGAAAATATAACGCATTTCAATCACAATGCCAAATAAGACAACAAAAAGTAACATGTTTTAGTCACAATAGTCATACATGATGACACATCACCTTCTCTAATATATACTAGTGATTAAATTCAATCATAACACTAGCATTATGATTTCCATGTAGCTAGTTGTTCATAGTTTACATGTCACCCACAATATTTGTTTTGGTTAAAACAAAAATTGAACTTAGTCAAATCAAACATTACTACTTTTTGAGTTAGCAAAATAAAATAAAATTAGTGATGTTAATCGAGAAACAATGATTTTATAATCATTTAAGTTACAATCTAAAAGTGCAAAACAAACATGTTTTTGTTGTACTAAGGCCAAACCTTTTGAGCCTTAGGGATTCTTAAAGGACAATGGACATACAAAAGATTTCAAAACTCAAACCAAGGCAAGGTCAAATGATGATAAGTAAAACAAGAAATTTAAGATAAGGGGTGTGCATCACAAAAAATTTGAAGGTTGTTCTGCAAAACATCACATAAAAATCCCATAAGTTGTCACCTAGCCTAAAAAATAAATATGCATAGTTAATATTTATTTATTTTTAAATTTGGTTGAAAATGAATTTAACGAGGAAGATACCATTGAAATACAATAATCATCAATCTTTTATGAAGGACCATTAAATGAAGATGGGGTCTTGAAGTCAATAGGGATCAAGGTTCACATTTATGAGGTTGCATTGAAAGACCTATAATTCAAAAGTGGATGGTTAAGAATTCAAAAGCTTTGGTGAATTTAAACAAAGGACTTAGAGTATGGATGTCATTGTTTATGATGAGGAATGGACAAGAAGGGAGACATCATTTGTTGGCCTTACCTTGTAAGGCAAGGATATTGTGTTTTGAATCATTATAGAATATAATACCTTCAAAGGATTTTCCCCCCTAGAAACTTGGTGAGATGATTCATCCTAATTTGGTTGTAAAAAAATTCACATTCATCTTTTGATGTCTTGTTTTTTTTTCCCACCTCCTCAAATGTGCACCTAGTCCCAAATGACTTTGTCACCAATCCATAACTCACAAAACTAAATATGAAACTACTTTCTTCAAAAATGGTTATGGCACTCATCATACACAAAATTTCATGTAATTCTTTCAAAATGTGATGATGTGATTGAAAACACTCAAATACACATGTGATCACAAATCTTTCTTTCTTTTTTTGAAAATTTGCACAAATGTGAAAAATAAATATGAAAAGAGAAAAAAAAATTGGTTTTTGAGAAAAATTGATTAGATTTGCAAAAAATTAAAAATCATGTTGTGACATTTTCTTATTGGTTTTGCTTTGGTAATAACTTTTTAAATGTTTAGATAGGTTCCTAGATCATATCATCATTTAATGTGAGATCCCTTTTGGGTTCCTCATGACTAATGTTAAAAAATGAAAAAAAATCACGACAAAATTTCTTTTACAACAATAGGATGATGTACATTAAAATAATTTTTAAAAAAATCCTTAGTTATGACCAATTTATCATGTAGTATCAATTGTTGATATTAAATTAATGGCAAGGCCATTGTGTATAACGCGCCTTGTCATTGTTGATGTTGCTAATAATGCTAAAAAATGAGCAATGATATTCACAAACCATGCCCCTCCACACCTCCCCCTAAAGGTTCACCTTAATGGGTGCCCATGGCCAATGGGATGATGGTAAATTCACTTCTCAACTATGGTGGGCAAAATATAAAGGTGATTCATAAACATAGAAAGTGTGAATGAAAAGTATAAATTGGGTTGTTTCACCTTTGACTTCTTGTAGTTTTTAAAACATAACCTTTCTAGACATAAATTGAATGCATCGACCACGTCAACTTGCAAGAAAACCCAATCAAATCCATTAGGATGGAAGTTGGGGCCAAATTTAATGCTATGAACCATTTATTCAATTTATATCCTCCTTTCATGAAAATTCCAAAAACTTGAAATGGAAAATGTGTTGGAAAAAATCAAAGTTCTATGAACATAAAGTATGACTAGTGAGGAAATATAATGCTTCTCCTAGTACAAAAGGTTATATTTTGTTAGAAGGTTTAACCATTGCCAAGAAACACGATACTCTCAAGACAAGTGCAATTCAATGATGAATATAGCCTCTTGCCAATTCAATGATTCAAGATACCATTTGCCAAATATTATAAGTGGAAATAATCACAAAGGTGTTCGAAAATTATGTCTCATGGGTTGCCAACAAACAAATGGGGCATGTGGTTGGACACCACTTTAAATGAATTGAAAGAAAGTTTAAAGTCCTATTCTAATTTTAAAAGTTCTAAAAATGAAATAAAATCAATGTTGGAAGGGGGATGGAACATGATGAGGGCCGAAATGGTGTCAAATGAAAAGGAACATAGTAAAAAAAGGGCTAGTACATGAACTACCTAAGAATATTCACTTGCACATGCCCAAGAACCAAAATGCAATGGATCATTTGTGATACGATGGGTTATGTTGGCTAAATGATTGGGTGGTCAAACTTGCCACTAAAGCACGTGCATGTTTGAAATGTTGGTGAAGAGTCTTATTGTGTTTTGAATAGTTATGTCTTAATTACAATATGATAACTATGGTAATCAACTTGGAACTAATTTTAATGCGAACACGATTCTAGTTATTTGGAGTTATGGATGGGGTATAAATCTTCAAGTGGGGTGACTCAATCCAACTTTTTGGATTGAAATCACGCTTCTTTTGGGTTATGTTGTCTTTGTTTTCAAAGTTTTTATATAAGTTTATGTGTTCACTAAGGTTTTGGTTGTGCTTGGATTCTTGTGCGTGTAGATGAGTTGGATTTTGAATCTAGAAAATTAGATTTAATTTTAAAATGTTAAAGCTAAATTCATTGTGTGGCATTAATTTTTTTGTTTCTATTTTGCATAGGACACGTCATGTGGTGTGAAATCCATTTATGGGAGTTAGCAACTGGATGGAATTGTATTTGGGGGGGGGTCAGGGTATTGGTGTGTTTTGGGGGCTTAAGAAGTTCTAAAGGTAATTTTGAAGATTTTGGGTTTAGTTTCCATTTACCATTCCTTGGGTAGTTGGACTTTAAAAGGGATTTGACCTTAGAGTGTTGAAAGAAACTATGGAGAAAAAATCAAAGGAAGGCATTACCTTTATTAAAAATAGTTAGTTTTATTTTTTATTTTTTATGTCAACTAGAATGCACCCAATAATGAACAATTATAGTAGTCGAATAACAACCACCATCACCAAACTTTGGGCTTAAGTGGTTTTTAGTGTTAGCGAACAATTATAAAAGCATGAGGTCTAGAGGAGTCGACACGCTTCCATCGCTATTGTCATTGTCATCATCTTGTCTTTGAGTAACAAAAGACAAAAATTAGTTTTTATCACAACAATTGTTGAAGCCAAGGCTCAAAAGACCAATTTTTAAAATTAGAAAGTAGGTTCAAAGGAAGATTGTCAAGTTTGGGCCCAATCCAAATTTAACAAATGTCATATTCTTTTTGTAAAATTCAATTTTTTAGATTTAAAAACAAAACTCCTCATCCATCTAGGTGGCCTTTCATCCAAAATTTGAATGTAATTTTTTCATTCAATCCATTTTTCATCTGATTAATAATCAAATAAGGTTATAATGAATAGATAAGACATTGTTTTTAAAAAAGGGACTTTCAAACATTTTGGTGTCCATAACTAGACTCTTCATCATAACAAATCATATCATTTCATGTCACAATATGAATTGACATGAGGGGGAAAAACATCTTTGGGATAAGTTTTTTGGAAATTCATATCTTTTACGTATGGGGTTAGAAATTGGACATTATTTATTCCATTAGGTTTCTAGAGAGTAGGAATATGTGCATGGGCAATTTCAATCCATTTGGAAAAATACAAATATAAAGGGTTTTTACTATGCACAAAAAGTAATGTTCGTGGGATTAATTTTCACCAAAATTTTAACAACATGGTACGAATAAACATTAATTCTTATATACCACAAGTAATGGAATGCCACACCATCAACAATGGGTAAAACCATTCTATTAAATTTTTCTATTATATAATAGTTTGTTGTAGCAGGCCAAATATATTTTATTAATGGAATGAAAATATTGATTATTAATTTCCTATTTGTTGTCTAAATCCCCCCATTAAAGTTGTTCATATATGCACATGTTTATTGGTGTTATGTGAGTTGGGCTATTAATTATTTAGAAGACATACAAGGTTTGTCAAAATTGTGTGTCATTTGCTTACAACCTAAAAAATAAGCACACATATTTAGGTTGATCTCTTGAAAACAAAACCTATGTATATTTTGTAGTGGGAAACCCAAGGTGAAGGGCTACAAGTCGTTACACATGAATTAATTGTTGCATTGAACTTTGAAAGGTTGTAATTGGTGTGGTTATTGGTTGGGCATGGGACAAGGCTACCCACCAATTTTGACCATTGTGTAAGTTTCATTTGACTTTGAAATTATTCACACATAGTGATTAGGTTTTAACAAGGGTTTAGTTGTAAAGGTTGGTGTTGTTACATGCATTTCTTGGATTTGATCACTAAGATTGTTTCATTAATTGTTATATGGCAATGAAATCGAAGTGATGTTTGATATATTGTTTTTATATGTTCATAGTGAGCCACCCAGTGTGTTTGCTTTTGCAAAGATTGGTGGGTTGATGTAGGTGCCCTGAATCAAGGTCAAGTTAAACCCACAAGTTTCAGTTAAACACCTTTCCATATTTTGCAGAACAATCATAGTTCATGCCTGTAACCTTGGTTACTATGAATATTTCATCACCCTAACCCAAGTAACCAATGATTGCATAAACATGAGAACAAAACATTGGTTCAATGGTTACATGAAATGAGGAGTGATAAGTATGACATGTATTACATAATTATATTATAATGTTTTGCATTGAGTTTGAAAAAACTAGGTTAATTGAAAAAACAAGTTTACATCACATTAAAGGATGATGATATTCCAATTTTGAAGTGGTCTTACAAGTTTATTGAATTGAAGAGAACCTTGGTTTAAACTTGGACAATATAATTATTAGATGATAGTTTGGTAGAACTACCAGGGGTGAATATGCTTCAACAACAATGATGCCAATTAAAAATGACATTTTTGATAATTGAATTGGGTGCCACATGTCTGGGGATTACGATTTGGTGAAAAAATGGATGCGTTCAAATAATTATGCCATGCCCCTAGAAGAAATCTTTGATGCACTTAAATAGGCCAAGGTTTTCAACACCTTGGACTTACATGTTAACTACCATTAGTTGCCATTGAGAGATGTGACAAAGTCAATACAATAATTTGGGGATTGATCATCATGGGAAGGATTGTTTGTACCATGACTAGTGGTTCTTGCCATCTAGTTTTTAAAATGCCCCAACAAAGTTTCAAAAATTTATGGATTGAGTTTTGGCCAACCTTGACTTTGCCAAGTGCTACATCAATGTTATTTATTATTTTAATTTTAATTTTAGGGGATCACATGTGCATCATTTGTAGGAGTTTTTGATTGACTTAAAGAACACAACCTTAAATTACATCTTAGTAAATGTTGATTTTTCCGGATTTAAATGGAATACTTGAATCATGAATTATTTTGGTGGATTAGGGGTTTAAAAGGTCAAGGTAGAGGTCATTTCATAGGTGCCCCAATTATTGGATGTTAGTTGCTTGTAAACCTTCCTATGCTTGTGTAATTATTATCAAAGGTTTGTTAAAAGGTTTAGTAGCATTGTTAAACATTTAATCTAGCTGACAAAAATTGATCAAAAGTACACATGGGGTGAAGCATAGGAACAAATTTTTTAAGAGTTGAAAGCATGGACCCACTTTAATTCACATTTTGTGAGAACCTATACAAGACGATCCTTTTGGTTGCACATTAATTTGAATATTTTAAGGTTGAGGGTTGTGCTTACCCAACTTGAATATGATAGTCAAAAGTTTTGTGGAGGCATATATTAATCAATCAAATAACAAAATGGAGGCAACATATGGTTTATACGAAAGGGAATGTATTTTTAATGTTTAGGTGGTTTTGTCATTTGGGTGTTATACTTAACATAATTAATTCACATTGGTTATAGATCACTAACCATTTAAATTTTTGATGGAATCAAACTGTATCACATGAAAGTCTAAAATATGGGCCCTTATCCTACAAGAATACAAATTTGACATTGTTCATAAAGTTGGTAAGGTTAATTGGGATGCTAATGGACTAAGTAAAACCCAAGTTTTAATGAAGAATATACCATTAATTGAGTTCATTGGCATAATGTTGTGGATTTGGAGGTGGAACCAAGATGACATGTTTAGACATTTTTATGTATCTTATTGGGGTGTTTTGGGGTGTACCTCATAGTAACATGGGTAATGAGGATTTTCATGATGCAAACATTGAATCAAAGGGCGATGGTGCTTTGGACATAAATGAAGGATGCACTTATTATTAGATATTTACATTTAAGTAAAATTGTAATTGGATTAACAATCAAGGAATGTGACTAAGTTGTGCATAGGGCTAAATAATTCAAGTGAAAAGGTAATTCTTTCCTACAAATGAATGGGGATATTATTTTATTTATAACAATTTGAAAACCTTTGTTTAACATGCTCACGAGGAGTTGGGCCATTTTGGGGTCCAACAAATTTATAACTTGCTCCAAGCACAACATTGGTGGTGAAGGATGCAATTACATGTTCAACAATTTGCTTTTCGATGTGTGGTGTTTGATTGAGTGCAAACATCATTTAAAACACTTACACTTCACTTATAACTAGTGCCCATCATGGGGTCTAGTTATTAATCGAATCTAGATTTTGTTTACCCATTGAATTTAACAATGCAACGTAACTAATATGTTTTGGTTATGATCAAACAATTTTTGAAATGGTTAGATTTGGTGCCATTAATAGATTGTAATAATGAAGGAGTTGCTTATGCATTTCTAAACAAGGTGTTCAATAGGTTTGACATTCAATCAAAATATTCATGGATTAAAATATAGAATTCAATGCGGAGTTCCATAAATTGTGTGAAAAAATATTGATCGATCATCATACAATTTCATCAAATAATCTTGAGGTAAACAATTAATCAAATGGATGGTGCAAATGGTGAAGTGAGGTTTGTGAAAGTATGGGCTTCAAAATGGCCATACCAGAGACTAACATTTGTAACTACCATGGTTAGTTATGGGGTATAAGTTTAATCAACAAACATTTTTTACGTCATCTTCATGATTTTTTTTGTTTTTTGGCCACATGAGCTTGAGCTACCAACCTTAATTTGACAAGATGTAATGGTAGGAATCAATTTGGATGATTAAAACATGTGGTTTCATGCATGTGAAAAATGAACAAATTTGTTATGATGTGTAATGCTAATGACCATGTAAAATTTGACAATTGTTCAACACTATGATATATTACATTATGTCACTATTTAAAGAAATAGTTATCAACTTAAATTTTATATATTTGAGCCAAAACATTATGTGTACATGTTTTCGATAACATCAATTACATTGGGTCTCATTATAGGATGTGTTATTTTGCATGTGTAAAAGGCTGATGTTGGAGGGTTGAGATAGTCAAACATAAAAGGATCGCGCACATAATTGTGCATGATGTCATCTTCTTAATGTGGTGGTCCAAATTGACCTATTTAAAAAAAATTCCTTGCTAGCCTATGGTGTATGTTGTGCATACAATTTTTAGAGGTGGTCATTAAGTTGATTTGTGATCAATGTTCCAAAGGATGACATATGGGATGTCTTACACCACTATTGGAAGAAATATTGGTCAAAAAAATTGTTTTGCTTTTGATTCACCTTGGTTTGGATGCAATGCAATTTGTTTTATGTGTGTGTGAATAACAATAGTTGTAAGTGTTGACATGGTAACACATGACATGTTCATCTTATATATGTCCTCAATCTCTTCAATTTAAAAATTGGTTAAACTAACATTGAGTCTCTTCATGCCTTGCAAATCTTCCTTGAAAAGGTATCATTGAACATCATTGAAGAAATAATAGGAATAAATGTCATTTTGTTACATCAAAAAGGTCTTGTGTCAACCTGTCCACGAGGAGTTATGAGTTCTTTGTATTTATTGGCATAAAGTGACAAGAATTTGTGAACATAGGTGTGACCATGGAAAACTTAAATGGAAGGCCCCTAACATGTTGAGATTCAAAATCCAATTTCAAATTTTTGCAAAAATTGAAGGAATATATGTTGAAATGGGAAATGAATTACTTTTGATAACAACATGGCCAACATGAATAGAGGTGTTGAAATAGACCTTGTTGGGCTAATTCATCACCATAAGATGGATAAGGTGCATGTTGTGCCAAAGATGTGTGAGATGGAATTGTGTGGATGAATTGGGGAATAGATTGTATGTTTTAGGGATTATGGATGAAATAAGGTTTTAGAGGTATTTTGGATCACAAGTTGGGGGATCAACATGATTTGCAAATTGGAGTATCATAGGGTGGTTTGATGTTAGGGGCCAAAAAAGGAAGGGTGAATATGGGATGATTAAGGAAGACAATTGCGAGAACAAAGTGGTGGGAAGTGAAGACAAAAGTGCAATAGGAGAATGAGAAGTAGGGAAGGCATAACCATGTGTTATGGTGGTTTGCCAACAAGATGCAAGGGGTTTGATAATAATGGATGTGATGGGAGATGTCGGGCATATATGGACTAGCCAATATGATAGACACAAAGATGAAAAGGAGGAACACACACTTGACATTTACACTAAATAGTTATGGACATGTGTTTCACAAAGCTTCAATGTTCATATGGTTGGTATTGAGGAAGAACTTGGTCATCAACAATTCATCACATAGCAACTAACTTCACACACACCTTGTGCCTATGAACAACCTTTAGAAACTTTGCCTCATAATCAATTGAATTCTCCCACATTTATTGCACTTTTTAAAAATCCAATGACGCAAATGGTTTGCAAATCTAGCTCCATTTGAGATTATAATGAAAATTTGAAAAGAAATAAATTAGTTTTGAATTATTCCCTGTCAAGTTTTTTTTGTTTCCTTGGAAAATTAATGAAGATGAAAATCACAAATTATTTCCAAATCATGGGCTTGCTGTGATGTAAAAGGGGATATGTGTCTTATTGTAGGAAGCAATTCATTTGCTTTAAATTCTGCCCGGTCACCAAACCTTGTTCACCCACCAACAAACCAATTCAAGAAAAGGGCATCATGTGTCTGGTCCATTGATCTGCAGCCAATCCCTCCATACTCAATGACCAGATCAGATGAAAGCCAAAAATCATCCAAATTATGGATGAATTCACCTCTGCTCTGATACCCAAAAAAAACAAAAAACAATATTAACCAGGTTCATCCCCCATGCTTGGCTACCAAACCTAGTGAATGTATCCTTCCTCCAAGCTCCAAGGTTTTTTTGGGGATGATGGTGGCCACCACCTTTGAATCTCCTCAACTCCCTGCCTCACTCACTAAGTTGCCTTTTATGCCACAATGATTTTACATCCATTGGTTTTTTGACTCTATGATACATACCCAAAATCCAATTCTTTTTCCCCCCAGCCCAATCAACAAAGCTAAATTCAATAAGATAGTTGACGATCTCCATTGGTGGCCATTTCATTGAAATGCCAGCCAAAGTCCTTCCATCCATCAACATGACGGGCTCAAGAGAATACTTCAAGAATTCACAAGATCTACTAGATCTTCCTTCTCATCTAGATGCATGCACTTTTTTATGAAACATGCACATTTTGTGAAAACATGCACATTCGTGATATGCACACACATAGTAACTCCAAATGTCACTCACATTGGATCAAGTTTGAGCTCAAAATGTTATTGCCCAAATCGTCCACCAATGCACCATCTCTTCCCTATGGGCAAAGCCAATAAATGTGCCTTACCTCGCAAGATGCTTCTAAAAAGGGAAGCTTCCCCATGAATGTTCAAAAGTAGTGAATGATGTCTAAGGTGGTGGTGAGCAGTGAGGGCTTTCTTCCTCCATTCATGCATTCACTAGTTGAATTATTCCATACCAAACCTTTTTGTGTATAAAGTCACTATGTGGTTAATCTCTTTTCAATTTCAGCTTAAATTGGGTCCCCAATCAAAGAGCCCTCACAATTTGTTCACACTCTACACTACTATAGCCTACTTCTTTTATGTTCTTGGCTTGGCTTGGCTTCTACATAAGGTGATAAGTAGTATTTAGTGTTAGAAAAATGAATTCTGATTTCAGAAATTAGACTCAGTTTTGATTTGATTTGATTTTTTGTTAATTAAAACTAACTAGAGTCAATGATTCTAACTGGCCAAACCAGGTAACCACCCAACACTAGTTTGAAGATCACCAATTACATTTCTTCACAAGGAGTGAGTTACTTTGAACTGTGAGATGATGTTATAAAGTTTAAACCCAATTGAATATGTAATCCTTGCCTACTAAAGGCATGACCCAATGAGCTTGTATGGTATGGCCATGCCATTTATGGCAAGTTCAAACCATCAAGATCCAAGACTGCAATGTTTAGTGAAGTCCCCCCCCTAAGTAAAAAAATTAAAATTAAAAAAAATAAAATTCACACCATCAAGATTTAGGACTGCAATGTTAAGTGAAGTTTTCGCCCCCAAGGAAAACAATTAATTAAATAAAAAAATTAAAATTTACACCATCAAGATTCAAGACTGCAAT